>JAJMKA010000030.1:123323-156669 GCA_030563805.1 Ruyongia namnaoensis
AAAAAAAAAAAAAAAAAAAAAAAAAAAAAAAAAAAAATACTAGAAAATTGGGAATAAACAAATATCCAATTAGGAATAAACTATGAATAAGAATAAATCGCCTATAGTTTCGTTTTGCTTCTGATCTAATGAGCTTTCGCAACTCATAGAGTAGATCTTTTGGCTCTGGCAAGGTAATATGTCACATTTTCTTTAGTGGTTAATGATAGGTATTGATCTCCCTTATAATTTTTTGGGCAGATGTTCCAAAAGATACTGCTTTGGTACTATATAGCCATCTTGTGGGAGAAAAGTTTGTGATATTTAAAGTTTTACTGTTTTTTAGTATATTTCTTTCAATGTGATAATGTTTTTCTGTTTTTCTAATAATTACTTTGGAAATATTTCCCTAATTGCAATTTAATACTAATTGTTGATTATTATAAGAACAGCTTACTAGCAATTCAGATTTCTATATTAATTATTAATTATTTCAAGAATATTCGTGAATTTTAGTATCACTATTTACATTGAATGTTTATGATTAAGATAACTTTTAATTGGTTTTAAATATAACTAACTTATGATCTTAAGTCATTGACCTGTTATCATCCACTATTATAAGAATTATTTATTCTATTTTAAATGTGATAGAATAGATAATTTCTTAACAATATACAATTAAAATAACCATCCTTTTTAATCAAGAATGATATAAACTGATTGTAAACCATATAAACTACAAATTATCTAACAAACTAATATAAATTAATGAAAATTCACGTGATATAAATTACCCTCAAAATTAACTCCGACTTAAAACCGGAAATTTCGGCCGAAACTTTATTAAAAAAAATAGCAACAAAATAAAAATTATAAAAACTCCATAAAATTTAACAAAGAATACATTTTAATTAACAGAAATATCAATTTAGTTATATTTTGAAAATAAATAAGTCTAATTACTCTTTGACCGTTTTGTTAAGGTACAACTGAAAATTTTATCAAAATCATCTGATCAAAATCAACAAATAAATAAGTTTAAAAAGGGTTCAAACCTCTACACAATAGTGAAATCAAATCAAATCAATAAATACTTGAAAGAAAATGGGGTTTAATTTAGAAGATCAATTAGTATTTTATGGATCATATCATCATAATCATTCAAATAAATTAATTCATTATATATTTGTTCCAACTTTATCAATATTAACATTATCATTATTTATACCAAATAATTATTTTAATAATATTTTTATTAATCAAGGTAATTTATTAGCAATTTTTTATGGATTAATTTATATTTATTTTACTAAAATTTATGGAATTTTAATTTCATTATTATTTTTACCAATTATGTTAACAATGACTTATTATCAAGATTATTTAAATTATCCTTTGATTTATACAATTATTGCATTTTCTTGGATTCTTCAATTTATTGGTCATGGTTTTTTTGAAAAAAGAGCACCTGCTTTAATTGATAATTTAGCTCAAGCTCTATTATTAGCTCCATTATTTGTATTTATTGAAATTTTAAAAGAATATTTTAATCTTGTTTTTGAAGAAGAATTGTTGGCAAGAGTTGATGTTCAAGTACAAAAGAATATTAAAGAATTTAAAGAATCAAAGAATAAGAATTAAACTTGACAACTATTATTATGAATTTATGACTTCCTTTTATGACTTATTTAAATTTAATTGTAATGATTGTAAAACTACAAATTACTAGTTAAGTATCACGTGATTATGTTACCCTCAAAACTAATTAAGTAATTTTATATTACATTTAGTTTATTATTATTATTATTTATTATTTAGTTATTTATCAACTTTATCCTTATTAAATATTAAATATTAATGTTATTATTATAGTGAATTAATTATTATGAATAATGAAAGTAATTATCTATTTACTTATTTAATTTAATGTTTTCAGCTAGTTTGTAAAGTCAAAAAAAAAAAATTATACATAAATCAGATATAAATACTTATTTATAATTTCTACGCATTGGAATCTGCTTTTTTCTTTCTACTCTGTACTAGAATGCTATAAGCTATTTTTACTTGTATGGGTGTATCCTTTATCGCCAAATAGTTTGAAGTATATATTCTTACTGTGATAGCCCTTATCTCCTAGAATTCTGGAAATGTGAGGATAGTTAATTGTAACATTTCTTTAGTAATATTCATTGGTATTGAATTATTGAGTCAATATTTCTGAATTTGCTTCTTTCAAATATTTATTTGAGTTGAAAATTACATATTTGCAAAGAATATAATGCTTATAATTAAACTATACCATTATGTTTTAATTGGTTTTACATATAACTAACTTATGATTTAATCATTGACCTGTTATTACCATTATTATTATCATCATCCACTATCATAAGAAACATTTTATTCTATTTTAAATGTGATAGAGTAAATAATTTCTTAGAAATATACAATTAAATTACCATCCCTTTTTAAATCAAGATAGACTGATATTGTAATAATTGTAATAAACTACACTATAAAATGAACTGAAGATCACGTGATAGTGTTACCCTCAAAACTAATTAAGTAAGTTAATATTAAGTAATTATATATGTAATTCTTTATTAACTTTATCATTATTATTACAATGAGTTAAGTATTATAAATGATGAAAGTAATGAAGTACACTATTATCTATTTTACTTAATTTAAATTTGTAATTTTGTAATTTATTTGTCAGTTGGTATATTAGATGTATGAAAGTCAGTTTTTTCAATACTTACTCTTAATGCAGTTTTAAAATTCCTTAACAATTTTATTGTTGATTTAAATTTACCATTAATTTGATCACTAGTTTGAAGTTCTCTAGTTATCAATTTATAATTTATTGTTGATGTTTCAATGATCATATGAACAACAATACTATTGAGTATTATCTACTGATCTGTGATATATCTTTGGTACCTTTTAAAATAATCTTGCAAATAACCAAATATATTTGATCTAATTTTGAATACTTGTGAAAATTGTCAATTAATTAAGAACATCAAAGCTTTTCCTTTCTGTGCATAATATTATGTTAGGTACTCTTTTCCTTAATTAGTACCCTTTGTCACCTAGTATAATTATTTGGCCTTGATCTTTAAAAATTTTCGAATAGTTAATTGTTTCCAAAGAATATTTGTCAAGTATTTTAAATGAATATTTATTTACAATTAAACTATACCATATATTTTTAATTTAAATATAACTAACTTATGATCTATCATTAACCTGTTATCATAAGGAGTAATTTATTCTATTTTAAATGTGATAGAATAGATAATTTCTTAGAAATATACAATTAAAATAACCCTTTTCAATCAATAATAAGCTGTAATCCATATAAACTACTACTACTACTACTACTACTACTACTACTACCTAACTACCTACATAACTAATATAACAAACTAACAAAATTCACGTGACATAAATTACCCTCAAAATTAACTCCGAATTAAACTCCGAGAATTTCGGCCGAAACTAATTTTTATAGAATCAAACTTAAATAAATAAAATACTCCATAATATTAACAAAAACAATAAATATTAACATAACGAAATAACCGATTAAAAGTCTTGAATCTTGATAGTCTTGAAATAATATTTAATAAATAAGCCTATTAATTTCTGTAAGGTACCATCAAATTTCAATTTTTAAACCAAAAAACATCTGATTGTAATTTTAAACTAAAAAACTTTAATAAACTAAAAAATCTGATATATAAATTTAAAAAAAGGGCCCAATAATTTCTACTCCTTAAACAATAGTGAATCATCAATATTCAATCATTAAGTATTAAGAATCAAGTATTAAGTAAAAATGGGGTTTAATTTAGAAGATCAATTAATATTTTATGGTTCATATCATCATAATCATTCAAATAAATTAATTCATTGTATTTCAGTACCAATTTTATCAATTTTAACAGTTTCATTATTTTTACCTCATTATTATTTCAACAATATATTTATTAATCAAGGTAATTTATTATCAATTTTTTATTGTTTAACTTATATTTATTTAAACAAGATTTATGGAATTTTATTTTCAATGGTTTTTATGCCAATTATGTTAATAATGACTTATTATAAAGATTATTTAAATTATCCATTAATTTATACAATTATTTCATTTTCTTGGATTGTTCAATTCATTGGTCATGGTTTATATGAAAAGAGAGCTCCTGCCCTAATGGATAATTTAGTTCAAGCTCTATTATTAGCTCCATTATTTGTCTTTATTGAAATTTTAAAAGAATATTTTAATATTGTTTTTGAAGAAGAATTGTTAGCAAGAGTTGATTTACAAGTTCAAAATAATATTAAAGAATTTAAAGAATTTAAAGAATCAAAGAATAAGAATTAAACTACTACTATGGTGAATTATAACCTTCCTTTATGACCTATGTGTATTCCAAAACTACCCTTTTTATATATGATTATGACCTTTCCCAAACAGTAAACAAATTTAAATATTTAAATTATAAAAATTATTAAATTTCATTTTTAAAATTTCAAAACTTTTAATTATTTTTAATTCATTAATATAATTAACTATAAGCTTTTTTTGATATAAATCACCATTATTTTTATTTTTTTGAATATAATTTTCAATATTAATATTAAAATATTCTTTTTGATTATTCAATTCAAATATTTTAAAATCATTAATTAATTCATTATAAATTTTTAAATAAAATTTTGAATAAAATTTTGATGATCTTGTTGATGAATCTCTTAAATTATCATTACTTTTATTACTATTATTAAATTTTTTAATTAAAAATTCTGCATTATTTGGTTTCCAATCATTAATAAATTTTAAATATTTTGAAATTTCATAATTTAATAATGTTATTAAAATTGAATTATTTATATTATTTGATAAAAATTTAAGTGTATTTAAACTTCTTTTATAATCATTTAAATTACTGCTATCTTCAATTTTAAGAATTTTGGAAACTCTTGTATTATAATTAAATTCATTATTTTCTAATCTAAATCTATCTTTAATATAATCATTTATAATTGATTGAACCATTTTTTTATTTTTAAATCTTGAATATGATGATTCTGTATAAATTGTTTTAAGTAATGATGATAATCTCAAATATCTTCTTAGTAGGTTTCTGTTTTCGTTCATTCTTGCCAACAACTATTCAATTCCTATTCCTTCTACCAACAACTATTACCAATTGCTATTACCAAACACTAACTACTACCAACTATACCAATACCAATACCAATAACAACAACAACAACAAATATTGCCACCAAAAATTAAATTAAACAACTTTTCTTATAAAAAAAATCAAGAAAAAAAAATAAAAAATTTTCCCAAAAAAAAAAAAAAAATAAAAACAAAAAATTTAATCAAAATCCTTTATTTATTTCAATTTTAATTTTAATTCAATAATCAAAAGTTTTATGTTCAAAAACAATCAAAATCATTCATCAAACTCAAATCCTCAGAGCTCTACAAACACTCCAAACTCCATGGACCAGTACATTTCTTTTTCGCCTCAAGTTGGACCTCAGGGTCAAGTTTTACACCAACAACAACATCCAATGCAACAACAACAACAACATCCTACATATATACATAATGAGTTTGTACCTCCTCCTCCTCCAACTGATTCAAAACCTTCAACTCCACTGTCTGCTCAAGTGCCTGGTTTCAATCTAGATTTCAGTTTTAATGGTAATAACTCAAACGTAAATAACAATCTAAACCCTAACTATCCTCAACAACAAATTCATCCTCAACAACACATTCAACAACAACACATTCCTCAACAACAGATTCCTCAACAACAACCTAATCCTCAACTATTCTTGGACCAATTATCTCCTCCAACAATTATAACTTCACCTCCTGTTATTATAGAAACTCCTCCTCAAATGGATAATTTAAATATGACAATCAATAATATGAATTATAATAGTCATAATAATAGTATAAATTCTCAAAATCAAATACCTGTTATAATACAACCTCAACATACTGGGTCCTCAATACATTCTTTTGCTTCTTCAATTCATTCAATGCATTCAAGTCATTCAATGCATTCAAATCATTTACCAAATAATATTAATCCTTCTTTAGATTTTTTACAAATTACTTCTTATAACAATAATGGTAATAATTTATCAAATGCTCCTTCAATTTATTCAAATACAAATAATAATAATAATTTATTAAATATTACAAATGTTGATTTAAATTCAAATTATTCAAATTATTCAAATTCTTTATTAGATCCAAATTCTCCATATTTAAATTCTTCAGTATTAAATTCTCCAATTAATGATAATTTTAATCTTGATTTAAATTCAGATTTATCTTATATTCCAAATATTAATATCAACAATGATGTTTCAAATAATATTAATTCTTTACAAATGGATGATTTAAATTCAAATTTTGGTAATAATAGTGTTCATAGTAACAATTTTTATAATCATCAAAATCTTTCTCATACTTCAGTTGGTAATACTCCAATAAATTATAATCAAACTCCATCAAATCAAAATTCTCCTTATAATATTTCAAATCATAATTCTCCATTACCTATAGATGATATAAATAAAACAAATACTCCAAGTATAAATATTTCTCATGATGATACTCACAATGATTCTGATGATATTCCACAAACTCCATTAGCTCCAATTGAACCTTCTTCACCTTCTTTATTTGCTCATTCAAATAATTCAAATTCAAGTATTAATAATAAAAAATCTGAATATAAAGATTTATTAAAACCTGATAATGATAATCATAGTGATATGAGATTAGGTAGACAACAAAGAAGAAAATCACAAAATTTTTCAAGATCACCATCACCAAATATTCAAAAAATTTCAAAAGATTCAGAAGTAATTGAAACTGATGAAGAAAAGCAAAGAAAAAAAATGTTAGAATTAGCATCACCAAATCATGAATCAAAAAGATTACAAAAACATCCTTCAATTTATGCTTGTCATTTATGTTCCAAAAGATTTACAAGACCTTATAATTTAAAATCTCATTTAAGAACTCATACAAATGAACGACCATTTATTTGTTCAGTTTGTGGTAAAGCATTTGCAAGACAACATGATAAAAAGAGACATGAAGATTTACATTCAGGTCAAAAAAGATTTGAATGTAGTGGTACTTTATTAGATGGTATTACAAAATGGGGGTGTGGTAAAAAATTTGCAAGAACTGATGCACTTGGTAGACATTTTAAAACTGAAGCTGGTAAAGAATGTATTAGACCTCTATTAGAAGATGTTGAAAAACAAAAAAAATTAAAAGAAGATAATGAACCTGTTCCAAATCAAAATAATGATTTAAATTATGGTAATAATTCAAATACTATTAATACAATGGATACTCTTTCAATTCCAAATGAATTTCCAGAATTTTTATATCAACATTTCCCAAATTTAAGAAATCCATCACCTTATAGTAGTGATGTTAGTGATTATGAAGGTTAAACCCTCATATGTTGTTGATATGATTTGTTTGCTTATACTGGTGTTTTTAAAGTATTATTATGATTTTTTAGAACTTGTTTATATCTTTTTTTTAATTCTTACCCTTATATGACTAAATCACACATTACTTTTATTTGAATTGAATTCAAAAAAAATCATACTATTATTATGATCAAATATTCCATCCCTTTTTTTATATTTTTACTTATACCAAATTAAATTTATCATTTATACTTTTTTGTTCTTGTTGATTTTACTACTTATTGGCTTTTTTCAATTCTATGAAATGGTTTTTAAACTGTTTTCTCTTTTTATAATTTTTTATCAAATATTTTTGTTTTATTATTAAGTGAAATTTTATAAATGGATAATTTACTTTATAGACTTAAATTGTAGATAAAAAAGGGTATTTATTTATAAAGTACTAGGAATCAAGAAAAAAGAAATCAAGATAATAATAATAATCAAGTGTCAAAGTTAGAGTCAAAAGTAAGATATAAAAAGTAAAGATATAAAAAAAGTAGTAAATAAAAATTGTCGAGTTAAAAAAAAAGTAAGAGTAATAAAAAAAGAGTAAAGTAAAAAAAAAAGGATAAAGACATTGGGAAATTTTTTATCTGAGTGAGTGGGTGAGGATATCAGAAAATAACAAATCAATCTATTCATATAAATGTCTTTAAAATAACAAGAGTTAATCACAAAAATTAACAATTAACAACATAGTTTTTTAATAAAGGTAATTTAGTTTAATAAAGGTAAAGGGTTAAAGGTAAGAAGTAAAAACTAATTTTGTTCTTTACCCCAACCACATCTTAAAATATTACCATTAAAATTAAAACCATTTAATTGAACAAAACATAATCTTGCACTTTCTAAATTATTAAATTTAACAAAACAATAATTTTTAATCATTTTAATATTTAAAATAAAACCAAATTGTCCAACTAATGAAACTAAAGCATTTTGATTATTAAATGGTGGTAAATTACCAATATAAACTGTTGTACTAATTGGTTCTGGATTATTATTATTATTCATACCAATTAAATTTGCATTACCATTATTACTATAAATTGATAATAAATTATTAGTATTGTTGGTATTTGAATTTGGATTTAATTGAGTTTGTGAATTAACAATAGTTCCAAGATGTGTTTGTAATTCATTATTATTGGTTGAAGTAGTTGAATTATTATTTGAACCATAATTATTATAATAAGGACTTGAATTATAATATTGATTGTTGGTATTGGAATTATTGTTATTTAAATTCAAATTTGAATTAGTATTAATACCATTATTACCATTTAAATTGTTATTACTAGTAACATTATTTTGTTGATTATTACCATTATTATTATATCTATAATTATTGTTTAACCCATTATTACTGTTATTATGATAATTGTTTTGATAATGATGATGATGATGATGGTTATGATTGTTGTTATTACGATAACCATTGTTTAAATAATTATTTTGATGATAATTGTTGTTGTTATTGTTATGACGATAATTATTGTTGTTATGATGGTAGTTGTTATAATTATTATTATAACGATTATTATTGTTTAAAGAAGAAGAATTTCTAGTTTGTTTTTGTTTAAATTCACCCCAATTTAATCTAATTCTTCTACCTTCAATATCTAAACCATCACATTCTCTTAAACACTGATCAGCATCTTCTTTTGCAGAAAATGATAAAAATCCATAACCTCTTGATTTATCTGTCTTCATATCCCAAATAATATTAGCCTTTTTAATATTATATTTAGTAAAATATGAAGCTAAAGAATCATCATTTAATGAAGAAGCAATATCACCAATAAATAAAGTAAAATCTGTTGATGAATAAGTTGATTGATAAGCTTTATTTAATTTAACATTTGACCAATCAATAGTAACTTCATAAGTTTCTTTAACAGGTTCTTCTTCTTCTTCAACTTTTGGTTCATCAGTTTCAGTAGATTCATCAGTTTCTTTTGGTTCAGTTGATTCAGTTGATTCTTCAGATTTTTCAACTTCTTCTTCATCTTTAGGAATAATTTTTTCAATTGTATAAGTTTCAACATTTTGATTAAAATTTGAAATTGCATCATTACAATCATCTTCATTTTCAAATTCAATAAATGAATAATTAAAACCTTCATTATTTTTATCAATTAAAATTCTTTGAGATTTCAATTTCGGAAATTTTTTTAAAATAACTTGTTCATTAATATCAGTTGATAAATTACCTAAATAAATAATAGTTGAAGATAAATGACGACCACCATGACTAGCTAAAGCGACATCTTGTTGTTCTTCAGTTTCATCATTTTGTTGTTCAACAATAACCTCATCGATTTGAGAAGGCTTAGCTTCAACAGGAACTTCTAAAGTTTCTTGATTAATTTCTGATTCACTCATGATAAAAAAAATTTAATAAAAATCTAAGATATCCACTCTTTCTTTTTTAATTTAGTTTTTTTCCAAAGTCTTTAAACTTAGAATTGAAGTATAGTATTTTTTCTTAGAAATGAAATAAAAATAGAACTGAAAAAAAAAATATAGCCTTGTTAATTTTTCTAAACTTTTAAATATCTAATAACAGTTAAATTAATGAACAAATAAATGAATTTGTAATTAATTGTTAATTTTGATGGATAATTAAAAATAAATTTTCTAATATATGGCTTATTTTAATGAGTTATAAAATTGTCCCTTTTCTTCTTTCAAATATATCAATAGATGTAGCAACAAAAATTATTGTTAACAACAGACCACAGATATAATGACTTTTAAATTGACGACTGAATGATATTTAATATCTTATTTCTTTCTTGTTCTTCTTGTAAATAGTATTTTCGCACTTTTTTTAGTAAACAAAGGCAAAAAAGACAGTGGCAAAGAATTGAAAAAAAGGAGGTGCAGACAGAGAGTAATAAAGGAGCGTGGGTATGTCTGGTAGGAGATCAGTGACTTTTAAAGGAATGACTGGAAGTTAGTTTCGACTATTAAATTTAACAAAAAGTAAAATAAAAGGTTTTTTAGTTGTTGATTTTAAATTTTTTGTTTTGATTATTTTTTTTTTTTTAATTTGTTGACTTCCTAATTCGGTAATAAGTTGATAATTTCCTCTTTTGGTTTTTTTTGTTAGGGTGAGTATTAATTATTGTTGTGATGTTGTTAGTGTTTAGTTGGTGACAGTTTGATTGGTGGTAATAGTTTGTAGTGGTTTGTGTTGTTCTCTGTGTTTTCATCTAATTTGATTACTTTTATTACAGCATTAAATATTCAATGAAAAAAAAAATTACAAAAATGTCAACAACAACAACAAACAACAACAATATTCATAATGTCATTGGATCTAGAAGATAATGTTGTATCCCAAGT
Organism: Ruyongia namnaoensis; assembly: GCA_030563805.1. Taxonomy (NCBI): domain Eukaryota; kingdom Fungi; phylum Ascomycota; class Saccharomycetes; order Phaffomycetales; family Wickerhamomycetaceae; genus Ruyongia; species Ruyongia namnaoensis. The sequence continues at coordinate 134,190 of JAJMKA010000030.1, forward strand.
ACAGCATCAATACTCTGACAAGACGAAACTGACAGATACACAGAAGAAACTACAACAATTGGAACTAGAGAGACAACAAATTCTTATGAATAATTCAATAAATACAATTAATGAATTATTAAATTCAAATAAAAATAAACATTATGATATTGATAGAGTAATAATTCAAGGTACAGAGAACTTTAGAGATTCTTTCCTAATTCATAACTTTGTTAATCCATTCCTTAACAATAATTCTAAAAATATTAATGAAATTATGTCCAATATTAACAATATCTCAAATTCAAATATTCTTTTAAATAATCTTAATAAATTTAAAATTTCATTAGATTTAAATCCATTGAATCAAAATAATTTAATACCAACTTTTCAATTACAACCTCTTAAAAAATTTATGGCAAAAACTGGTACAAATATTGGTAATGGTGAAGGTGATGGTTATTTAAATTTTCAATTTAGAAATATTTTTGGTGGTTTAGAAAATTTAATAATTGATTATTCAAAAGGTACAAGAACAAGATCTTCTTATTTAATAAATTATAATTCTCCATTTTTCAATAATCTTAATTGGAAATTTGATTTAATCGGTTTTAAAAATTCAAGAGTTATTGATTGGAATTCAAATGAACAATTAATTAAAGGTTTAACTTTAAAATTATCTCATAATAATCATGAATTTTCTTTAGAAAATTGTTTAAGATCAATCTTACCAAATAATAGAGCTTCAAATAATGTCTTATTTCATGCAGGTGATGATTTAAAATCTTCAATTTTTTATAAATATCAATTTGATTCAAGAAATGATAAAATTTTACCAAGTTCAGGTTCATTTATTTCAATTTTAAATGAATTTAGTGGATTATCAAAATTAAATAATTCAATTTTTTTTAAAAATTCAATTGATGCAATTCATTCATTTAATTATAAAAAATTAATATTTAATACATCTTTAAAAACTGGTATTCTTTATTCTCTTAATGATAAACCAACTCATTTAATGGATAGATTTTATTTAGGTGGTCCAAATGATATTAGATCTTTTTATTATAATGGACTTGGACCAAGAAATTATAATGATTCTTTAGGTGGTGATTTATTATTAAGTTATGGTATTTCAATTTTTACACCAATTAAATTAAATTGGGAAAATTTAAAATTTCATTCATTTTTAAATTTTGGTAAATTAATATCATTAGATAAATTTGATTTTAAAAATTCTTTGGTTGATTTAACAAAAGAATTTAGTATTGGTACAGGTTTTGGTATTGTTTATAAACATCCAATGGCAAGATTTGAATTAAATTTTGTTTTACCAATATCTGCTCATGAAAATGATTCAATTAGAAAAGGTTTACAATATGGTGTTGGTATTAGTTTTATGTGAATTGATCCCTATATGGTTAATGAAATAAATGTAAATAGTTAGAATTATAATTATAATAAAAAATTAAATATGTATTAGAATTTCATAATATTTATAATAGAATAAACTCTCCTGTAATCAATACAGTAAATTCAAACATGACCAGTCAATGATTTTGAAACTAAATCTGAAGGTTTAAAAAATGGGAAATTATCATCAGGATTATTAATATAACCTTCAGCTTCTTGTTCTTTAACTCTTTTCTCTAAATAAGGTATTAAAACATCTTCAAATCTTGAAAAACCTCTATATTCTTGAACATCTTCACTCCATGATAAACAACCTTCTAATAATCTTTTTGGTACAAATGGTTCTTTACACATTTCAACCATTGGAACAAAATAAGTTCTAATTGTGAAAATACATGCACCTGTTAATGGTAATCTTCTAACTGATTGTCTTTCAGATCTATAAAAAATTTGATTAATATCAGTTGCTTTATCAGCTGTATACCAACCAACATTTTCATTATCTTCATTACCAATTGAACTTGACCATGGAATTTGATCATCAATTTGAATAAAATAATTATTTCTAACAACTGGTACTTCTGGAGTTATTCTAATAAAAAATTTTTCCATACCTTTCTTTAAATGACTATTATATTTTGGAACATCACCAGAAGTATGAATATAACTTAATGGTTTATTAATTTTATCTCTTAATCTCCAAAAACCTGCCAACATAATTGAACCACCTTTTAAAACATATTCACCTTTATCATTTTCAATCATAATCGCAATATCATCTTGCATTAATTTACAAATAATTAATTGTGGATCTTCATTAAATGGTTCATTATTAAAACAAAAATCAAAACTTTCACCAGTAATTAAATTATCTAAACCTTTTAAAGTTTGTTTAAATAAAGTTGGATATCTATTTGGTAAATAATAATATAATTCCATTAATAATTCTCTTGTTGCTAATTCAGCTTCAGGTAATGTACCATATAATTCATCACCTTTCTCCTTAATTCTTTGTAATTTTAAATCATGATATTTTAACCATTCATTATCTAATTCAATCCAATTATTTAAATCCATATTTCTAATACCCATTGTAACATTATATTTTGATTTAAAAGCTCTATATGGAATTGGTTTTGTTTCATAAATATCCCAATTTTCAAATTCTTCTGGTATTGGGAAAATATAATCTTCAGGTTTCCATTCACTAAATTTTCTATTCTTATTGGCAACAATTTTTGATGGTAATGGTTTAAATTTAAAATTTTTTAATAATTTTGAACGAATTGATTTATCTTCTTTAAATATTAATTGTTTAATAATTATTGTTGAAATTATAAATAAAATTATTGATATTAATAATAAATTTTTAAAATCAAATGGGAATAAATCATTTGTTGATGATGATGAAAATGGTGATGATGCTATTGAAGCAACTAAAGATTTTATCAGAGCCATCTTTAATTCTGTGTTAATAAATAGTGATTTGTAGGTGAAAATGTTGATACAATGATTTCGAAATGAATGCAGATTGATTATATTTAAATAAGGATCAAAGATATAAAATGAAATCCATTGTGTTTTTTTATATAAATGAAAACAACCTAATATTTACTCATTTGGGGGATTTGACTATTAACTATTAAACCTTTGGAAAAAAACAAATTAATAGATATTTTTAACCATACTTGGTAATTTGATACAAGTTTTTTTTTCCCTTTAAATTCATCTATAAAATTACGAGTAAATTCCAGCTTTTTGATATTTGATTTGATCTCATCTCTTTCTAATTAGCAAAACAAGTTAAAATAAAAAATCACCTCATTACAACTAACTCTTCATGTTCATAACCTTCATAACCTTCATAGCAATAACCAGATCACCAGTTCAATGATAAAACCCTATGGATACCCAGTAACTTTTATCCTCTCTAAGTAAATAAATAAGTAATGTAAATTTTTCCCGAATTAGGAAAATATTTGGTATCAGTTAAAAATTAATTGATTAGGGCTTTTTAGGGCTTTCTGGATTCACGTGACATTTTAATTTATATAGCTAATAGTTAATTTGAATACTCTATTATGTTATTAATTCTTTACTTTGGAATTAAATTTATTAAATTTTTCTAAAACTTCAAATTCATGGATTGAGTTTCCTGATAATTGATTACCAATTGCTATTTTCTGTTGTTAGTACATTTCTTTTTATCTGTTAAATAAGACAAAACTTACTAAACCAACCTGGTCTTGTATTATGATCTCTACCAAAAATTTCTAATTTTCTTGCATCTGGTCCAACTAATCTTTCAACCATTCCATATAATTCATCAGGTTTTCTTGAAGTTTCCCTTGTTGGACTAACTAATAAATCAACATCAACATTTCTATCAATCCAATTTGGATTACCTTTAATACCAACTAATAAATGTTCTTTTGAATGATTTAACCAATGACCTGTTCTACCTGTACTAATAGTTCTTGATAATTGATTTGTTTTAATCCAAATCATTTCATTTTTAATTTCATAACCCCATTTAATTAATGATGATTTACCAATTTCAATTGTTCTACCTGTTACCCAAAGTAACATTATACCTTCATCTTGAATATTATCTAAAGGTAAATTTAATAATTCACTATCATTACAAGTACCATAAGGTAAATTCATATGAATATTCCAAGCAGGATCAGCAATAACTGCAGCAAATTTACCCAAAATATTAAAATCAAATTTTCTAACATCACAATTAATCCATTGACTTGGTAATTTTGTTTTTAAACTAATTGTTATTGAACCATTATTTGTAAAAAATGAATTTAATTCATTATTCTTAATTTCAAAATTATTAAATTTATTACATTCTTCAATTTGTTTTAAAATTTCTTGATTTGGTAATTTTTTAATATAATGAACATATCTACATGTATCTAATTTATGACAAGTATCTAAATATGAACAATCACCTAATGAAAGATCAGTTTGTGGTTTAATAATTGGAATAAAATGAATCTTTTTTGTTAAACATTCTTTAAATTCTAAATCTTCTTCAGTTTCTTCTTCTTCATCTTTTTCTTTTTCTTCTTCTTCTTCTTCTTCTTCATTATCACCATTAACAGCTTGTAATTGTTTAATATTAATATTATTACCATTCTTACTTTTTGATAAATATTTTTTAATATGATCAAAATTTGAACAAATTTCAATAAATGGTTCTTTCTTTGTTGTATTTTTAATTTTTTCAACAGATAATTTATATGATGATGGTTGATATTTTAAAATATTATATAATCTATTAAAATCTGAAGTTAAAGAAGATTCAGTTTGTTGATTTGATAATATATTATTTAAAACGTCTAATGGATTACTCATAGTTAATGAAAATTTATTACTGTAATCATCAATTTCTTCTTCATTATCCTTTATATTTCTTTGTAATTTTTTATTCAAAATATTAAGATTCATATGATTAATAAAAGTAATATTTTCAAAAGAGTTATCTAATTCTAAAGAATGTTTATCAATAAATAAAAGATCATTAATTAAATCTTTAAATGCTTCAAAAGTAGTTATTGAGATCTCATTGTTCTTATACTTTAATTGATTTGATTTAAAAACTGTATAAATAACGAATAAATCACCAGAGATTGGATCTGAAAGAAGAGATGAATGTGTATCTAATAAGAAAGATACTAATGACTCCATTATTCTGAATTGAACAGTACAATTAGTAGTATTTCAGAAGGTTCAGATCTTAATTAGTTGTTGATATTTTTATAACTGCTTTTTGAGTTTTTTTTTTGGTTTTTTTTGGTTTTTTGGCGTTTTTTAAAAGAACATAAAACAGATTTGAAACTGGGAGGTTGTAACAGTTGTTGAGTGTTCTAAGTAAGGTAGTAGTAGTTAATAGAGTTATAGAAATATTTTATTTATTTGTTAATTAAAACTTAAAAATTTCCCAAGCGATTCGAACCAATGACACCAGCCACAATTAAAAAATTTTCATCAGCCGCAGAAATTAAAAAAAAATAAAAATAAAAAATAAAAAAAAAGAGAACAAGTTTTTAAATAAAATATAGAAATAGTTAAGAATTAAAACAAAAGTAAAATTAAAGAGAAAATGGATAATACAATGTATTATGCTCCTCATGAGTGTAAGTAACTTTCAACAATTTTATTAGTACTAGTTATTTCCAAGTTAAAACAACGATTCACCATAGAATTTAGTTTGCTTGTTTATTTATTCTTATCAACTCCAGGAATAGTTAAAATAACAGTTGATTTGTTTAATTAGTGTTTATATACTAACAATGATTTAAAAATTAATACCTATCATGTTCTTATCCCATTTTCTGTCATTGTGTTCTATTTAGATTCAAAATAGCTCTAATGAAAAGTTTTTGAAGGGAAGAATTTTTTAGGTGTTAAAAAATGTAATAGACCAAATAACAGATACAAAGAAGGATAAAAAGAGAAGTACGGTTCAAACAAAATTGAATAAATTAAATGAAAACTTTGATATTGAAAGAGATTGGCATTATAGACATAAACTGTCAACATTACAAAAAGATTTAACAACAATACATCAAGGAACAAATTTAAAATTAATTGAAGGTATTAAAAATTTTGAAGAAATTAGAGATTATGATTTAGTTCAATTAAAATTATGGGAAAAATATCAAATTGAGAGAAGTGAGAATGAACTTAAAGCTGATTTACAAAAGGCACAAGATGAATATGATGAAATGGTTAAACTTGTTAAAGAAAAATTATATTCAAATATTGAAAAACAAATTAAACAAACAAGAGAGGATAAAGTTTTATTAGATATGGCAAATTCTCATTCATATAATATGGAAAATTTATCAGATTTCCATAAAAATACAAGATCATCAACAGCTAATGGTACAGGATTAGGTTATTTAAGTGATTCAAGAAGAGGAGGTTTAAGAAGATCAAGATTAGATTATACAAGTGCAGATAGCGCAAATGAATCAGGTACAAACCAAATAGGAGGTTCAAGATCAAACCATAGTGGAAGTAATAATAAGAAGGCTAGATATAGTTCTAATGATGAAAGTTTTATGAGTGATACAAATAATGATTTAAGTTCTATATTGTTTGGTAATAATAATGACTATATACATTCAGGAGGTAAGGACAAGGACAAACCTGCAACAAGACATTCATCCAAATCCTTTCAAACACCACCTCCACTGAAGAATGAAGAAATCAACAGTGATATTGAACTAATGAAGACATCTATATAGCAAAATATAAAATTAATTTGAATTTTTTACTCCTAAATTAAATTTTTCACGTTCTAAAATAAAAAAAAAATCATCGACACAAAATATTAAATAAACACAAAAATCAAATTTAGAATTGAATTAGAATTAGAAATTAGAAAGAATCACTGAAGTTGGTGTTGTTGTTGTTGAAGACCAAGGTTTCTATCATAATCCTGTGAAATTACTGTGTGTTGATATTTAATTTTGGTTCTATTTTCCCCTTATTCTGGATTTCGAGGCTTTTGTTTATACCATCGTACACAAAATAAACAACCATCAAAAAAATTTAGAATTTCTCTCTTCTTTCTTATTTCAATATCAGTTTATTTTGTATTAAAGATGTTTTTAAAACCTGTAAAGAGCTCTAGTGAGAAATTCATACACAAAAAATTGAAAATTGGGAAAATCTACATCAAATATTCATTAATTTTATCAACTATATTCTTAACATTAATAATTGCAACTTTAACTATATTAAAATTAAATCATGATAAAAGAGAAGCTGAACAATGGACAAGGAGTAAATTTAAATTTAATTATGTAAAAGACCATCCATTTTATGAAGGTTGTCAACCAATACCTGATTTAAATACAATTCAAGAACAAAAGGCAAATGCAACTTTTGTAATGTTAACAAGAAATAAAGAAATTGATGATGTTTTAAAATCTGTTAAAAGTTTAGAAAGACATTTTAATCAATGGTTTCAATATCCTTATACTTTTCTTAATGATGAACCTTTTACTGAAGAATTTAAAAATAAAGTTAAAAATCATACAAATGCTCAAGTTAATTTTGGTATTGTTGATGAAGAACTTTGGGAATTTCCCAAAAATGTTAGAGAAACTGCTGAATTTAAAGAAAATATTTTAGCTCAAGGTGATAGAGGTATAATGTATGGTGCAATGGAATCTTATCATAAAATGTGTCGTTTTTATTCAGGTAAATTTTATAAACATCCATTAGTATCAAAATATGAATGGTATTGGAGAGTTGAACCTGATGTTGAATTTTTTTGTGATTTAACTTATGATCCATTTGTTGAAATGATTAAAAATAATAAATCTTATGGTTTTACAATAATGATTCAAGAATTATATGATACAGTTCCAAATCTTTTTAGATATACTCTTGCATTTTTAAAACAAAAAAATATAACACCAAATTCAAGTTGGAATTTATTTGTTAATAATTATAAAGATATTTTTAAAACTAATAATAAAAAAAAATTTGAAAAATATTATAGAAATGTTAAAGATAAAAATGAATTAGTTGATAAAATTTCAAAAAATGTTCAAATTAATGAATTATTAAAAAATTTAAAAAAATTAGATTCACCAATTTTTACTGATGAAAATTTAAGTGAAAATGCAATTGAAATTTTAATTGAAAGAGGTAAACGTTCAAAATTACCAGTTTTACAAGGTGAACAAATTGATGATAAAACTTTTAATTTATTACATTTTTGGTCAAATTTTGAAATTGCAAAAGTTTCACTTTGGGATAATCCAATTTATAATGAATATTTTGAATTTTTAGATAATATTGGAGGATTTTATAAAGAAAGATGGGGTGATGCACCTGTTCATTCTTTAGCTGTTGGTTTTATGTTAAATCTTGAAGATTTACATTATTTTAGAGATATTGGTTATCAACATACAACTATTGGTCATTGTCCAGCAAATCATTTAAATCAATTATTTTATGAAGAATCATCAAATTATATTAAATATGATAAAAAATTTGAAAAAAAATGGAGTAAAATTGATCAATCAAAGGAATATGGTGTTGGTTGTAGATGTAGATGTTTATCAGTTGATGATATTGAAAATGCTCCAAGTGATTATGTTGGAAAATTTTTAGATTTAATTAGTGATGATTATTCACCACCTGGTGTTAGTAATGTTGAAAGATTAGAAAAAAGTGTTAGATTAGATTATAAAAAATCTTTAGCATCAGGTAAAAAAGTTTATAAAGCTAATTAGAGAGAGAAAGAAGAAGAAGAGGAGGATAAAGACACTTTTTTTATTATTATGCTATTTTGTTTGTTGTTTGTTACTATGTTTTTTTAACTATTTAATTTTTTTTTTCAGTTCACAATAATATTTGTTTAATTTATAGAAATTTTCTTTTAATAACTGTTATGTCCTATTTATTATATTCTATTTATTCTTTTTATTCTATTGAAGTTTAATAACTCAGCCTTTAATTCGTAGTTTTGTGTCAAAGCATTAATTTCTCTTATATTTAAACTTTTTTGTACTAAAACAATAAGATAGCAACATAGATTAGTTATTACTTATTTCCAAATACAACCTTAAATCCATTAATCAATAGCAATAAAAGTTCAATCAGTTAAGTTTAAAAGTGTGTACTTATCAGTGAAATTTCCTATTTGGGAAACTTTGTAATTTGAGAAGAAATTTTGAATTCATCTTCTCAATTTATTATAAAAAGGTGAAAGAATAACATTTATTCTTCATCTTCTTTAATTCTATATATTATAATTCAATTCTTTCATCAAGTGTTAAATTTTTTTGTGTGTGTTTTGTGCAATGTTTAAATTAATTTTAGGTTTATTGTTAAGTGATTTAGTTAGAGGTTCACCTATCAAGAAAATTTATAAACGTAGTAAAATAGAAGATGTTACATTAGATGTTTTATTGGTTATTTTATGGATTTTGATGGGTATTGTTGGTTTCATTGCATTAGTTGCAATTGTACTTAAAATAGCATCTTGTTGTGGGTGGAAGCCTCCAAAACGTCGTTCAAATCAAAATGGTAATAATAATTCAAGACCAATACCTTTATCCAATGTTGGACAAAGTAATGAGACAAACAGTAGTTCTAGTGCTACTCAAACTTTTTCACCACCTAGTTTTCCTCCAAATGTACAACCAGCTAATGAAAATCCACATCATGATAGTGTTAAAGTTCAAGAATTGCCGAAATATACAGCAACTGCTCCACAAGAAACAACAGTTAACTCACAGGAAAATTCTTCAACTTCCTCTATTCCTTCTACATCTCCTCCTGCTTACAGTGGAAAAAAAGATAAGACTAAAAAGAAGACGTCTAAAAATACTAATGCTTAAGGTCTCATAATTAATTGATATTGAGAATTATTTAAAGGTTTTTTACATTATCTTAATAAACAAAAATTAATTATAAATGAAACTTTTATAACGATATACATGTAAAACTATAAAGCAAACTAAAGTAAAAAAATATTAAAAATAACCAAGTAAAAATAGTAGTTCATAAACTAGTAATAATCTTCTCAACTATGTGACAATAAAACTATATGAATAAAAAAAAAAGGAAATGATAAATATGAGAAGAAAATAAATAAGATCGAAGTCAATCTAAATGAATAATAAAGAAATCAAAGCAAAGAATGAAGTTGATGAAATCATCATGGCATTAGCACAACCTTCATAAGTTGTTGAAACTGTAACTTCTGAACCTGAAGAAGTGGTTGAAACAGAAGTTGAACCAGTAGAAGAAGAAGAAGAAGAAGAAGCAGTGGCTTCTGAAGAAACAGCAGTAGCTTCTGGAGAAGTGATTGAAGTAACAGCCTTGGTAACAGTGCTTGTAGAATCAACTTCAATAGTAGTGGTTGAATCAATTGAACCAGTTGAAACAACACTGTTATCATTAGTAACAGTAACTAAAGTATTTAGACCATTGGTACCAACAGATGTTAAAGATTCAGGTAAGGTTGAGTATGCTGAAGTAGAAGTCTTCTTAACAGTTGAAGTGGTTTCAACGACAGTGGTTTGAGTTGAATCACTTTCTAAAGTATTCTTAACAGTTGAAGTAGTTTCAATAACAGTAGTTTGAGTTGAATTACTTTCTGAAGTAGTTTCTGAAGCTAATGGACAGTAAGTAGTGTAAGTAGTAACAGTACCTTCTTTGGTTGTAGTAACAACAATGACACCAGTAGTAGCTGTAGTAAATGAACAAGCATCATTGGAACATGAAGTAATAGTAATAACTGTAGTAGAAGCCTTGTTTTCAGTAACACTTGATGTAGTTAATGGACAGTAAGTAGTGTATTCAGTAACGACACCGGACTGTGTAGTGGTAATAACAGTGACACCAGTGGTAACGGCTGAAGTTGAGCAAACATCATTTGAACATGAAGTGACAGTGACAACTGTAGTTGATTGATCATCTTCGGTAACAACAGAAGTAGAACCAGCAGCAGCAGATGATGAACCTGATGAGACAACTGATGAAGAACCAGAAACAGATGATGAACCGACAGCAGATGAGGAAGCTTCTGATGATGAAGCAACAACTGAAGATGAAGCGATAACTGATGATGAGGTGATAACTGATGATGAATCAACAGTAGATGGAGCTTCTGATGATGAACTAACAACTGAGGATGAACCAATAACTGATGATGAAGCAATAGTTGATGAAGCTGATGAGGAAATAGATGAAGCATCAACAGTGATAGTAGCATCTAAGTCAAATGATAATGTAGCTCTCTTGATTAATCTAGCATTCGGTGTTTGAATAGTTAAAGTACCTGTAACTCTGAATGAATTACCTGAGATAATAGAACCACCAATTAGAACAATAACTTCATCGGAATCTTCAACTGAGAAATCAAATTCAATAGAAACACTATCATCTTCAACTGAAACAGTAGCTTGTGATGAAACATCTTCTCCATTTAATTGAACTGTTGGAGTCTTGAAACCAAATCTACCAATTGAATTACCTGAATGACCTGAGAATGAAACTGAATTCCATGGTCCTAATGAACCTGGGATTCTTAATCTCCAATCTAAGTTGTTACCACTGTATGAACCAGTGAAAGTTGGTTCTTCTTCAACAGCAACTGATGATGAAGCAATGGCAGATGATGAAACAGCTGATGATGAACCTTCAACTGATGATGAAGCTGGAACTGATGAAGCATCGGATGAGATTGGAGCTGAAGAAACTGATGTAGCTGGAGCAGAAGAAGCAACAGATGAAGCAACTGAAGCAGATGATGAGATATCTGAAGAAGCTGGAGCAGAAGAAGCAACTGAAGAAGTAACTGATGAAGCTGGTGCAGATGAAGCAGCAGATGAAGCATCTGATGAAACTGGTGAAGCAACTGATGATGAGGCAGCAGATGAAACTGGAGCAGAAGAATCAATTGATGAAGCTGCTGGAGCTGATGATGAGATATCTGATGAAGCAGGAGAAGAAGCTGGAGCTGATGAAGCAACTAATAATGAGGTAGCAGAGGATGAGGTTGGAGCTGATGAAGCTGGGGCTGATGATGAGACAGCTGATGAAGAAGCAGCAGATGAAATAGATGATGAAGCACCACATAATTCAGAAACAAAAACACCATTCTCATAGGTCTTACAACATGATGAAGTTGGAGCAGCACAAGCAATAGTAGCAAAATCAATGTTAGCACAATTTTGGAAAGCACTGTATTTCTTTTGAGTAGCAGTACAATCTGGACTGTACCAGTTGAAATAACTCTTAGTGTCATTTGAATAAACTAAGTATGAGGTCAAGTATGAAGCAGCTTTACAAATATCAGAGGATGGACCAGACATACCGAAGTAGTAGTATTCACCTAAAACAGCACCACTACTGGTAGAGATATTGGTACTTGAACCAGTAAATGAGATAATTGCTCTAGAAGCACCAGTGTAATCAATATATAATTGGAAATCGGTTTCATCAGTGGTTTCATTGTAGCTAGTGTAAACATAAATTTCTGAAGTACCTTCTGAGTTGATAACTTGGAAATTTTCAGTAGCATCAAAGTATGCTAAACCACAAGAATCTTCTGAGCTGAAGGTAATTTCAGTTGGAATAGCAGTTGGAGCAGCTTCAGTGGTCAATGTAGTAAATGTATTGGTTGAAACTGATGAAGAAGATGAAAGAGTACTTGAAGCACTTGAAGAGAATGAAGTTGTTGATGAACTTGATGATGAGCTTGATGATGAAGATGATGAAGAAGATGAAGAAGATGATGAAGAAGATGATGAAGAAGATGAGGAACTTGAAGAAGAAACGCTTGATGAGCTAGCTAAAGATGATGATGAACTTGTAGTTGAATCATCTTCATTCTTGAAAGTTGGTGATAAGTATCTGTTCCAGTCATCAATGTTAGTTGGATCACCGAAAATCTTCAATGTTCTTAATAAAATTCTGTATTCACCAGTTGGAACTCTGGTAGTATCGTTAAGAGCTGAGAAACCAGTACTTGTAGCAATAGTCATTCTTGGAGCAAAGTTAATTGGGAAAGAACCATGGTATGTACCACCACTGAAAGTATCAGTATAAGCATTTGTTCTAATTGGACCTAAGTAGTTGTCACTAGATTCTGGCCATGAGAAATCATCAGTAAGATCATAATCTTTAGTAACAATATCAATAGAGAAGAAATAAGTACCATAAGTTAAACCATAGTAAACAGATGGAGAATCTTCTTCCCATAAGTTGAAGACATGATCAGTGTTTTCTAACGAAATATAAGCACCACTGTCATCATAGTAGATAAAGTAGACATCATCAACATTTGACCAATCATAAGTAGAGTATTCATTACCAGTGTAAGGAACAGAAACAACTTCATCATTATCACCAGTGAAGATGATTTTACCAGCAAAAATTGGGTAATCTAAAGATGATGATGGAGGAGTAATAGTAACAGAAATGGTACCAGTTGCACCAGCAGCAATGGTGATTGAAGTTTCTGATAATGAAATAGTAGCTTCAGTTGATTCATAAGCTGGGAAATCAGTGTATGGATAACCTGTAGAGTTTAATCTTGCACTAACAGTTAAACCGGCAATAGTAGAAATATCATAAGTAACAGAATCTGAGTTACCATTGTATAATTTAATAGTAAATTCACTAACTCTATGTTCAGTATCATTTAATTCTAAGTATGGAGAAGATAATAAAGTAGTCTTTTGATAAACAAAGTTATAAGCATTAATTAAACCAGCACCTTGTTGAACAAATGGATGGTAAACACTTTCATCAACAACACTACTCATATAATCATATAAACCTAAAGAACTAGAGGTAGAAACTAAACGACGAGTGATATCACGTGCAGTGATAGATTGACCGTTTTGTTGTTTGAATAAAGCTAAAACACCTGAAACATAAGGACATGAGAATGAAGTACCTGATAAAACTTCCCAAGTATGACCATATAAACCATAAACTTTACCACCTGGAGCAGCAACTGATGGGTAGAAATGGTTTTCCCAGGTAGGACCCCATGAAGAATAGTAAGAAACTTGACCTGCACCAATTAAAGAAGAAGTATAAGCTTCAATAGAAGCAGATGAATCAACTTCAGCAGTAATAGTATAACCAGCTTCAGTCATTTCAGCAATCCAATCACCAACAGTAATATTGACTTCAGCAAAATTTTGGATATAGTTGGTTTGATAAGAACTTGGGAAATTTGGACTTGTAGAGTTGAAAATCATAAAGACATTAGCATAATTATCTGGAGTTAAATAAGCATATTGTAAACTAACAGTACAGGCATCATCAATGTTAATAAAAAGAATTGAATCAGTTTTGAAAGTTGATGAATCAGTATTATATTCACCAGTTGGATCAAATTTACAAGCAGAGTTGGTTAAATATTTAACATCAAATGAACCATTTAAAGAAAGTCTTGCTGAAGCAGGAGTATAGAAATGACCAGAGTAAGTTTCAGTGTTATTAGAACTTTTAGCAACTAATGAGAATGGGAAATAAGCACCTTGAGTTGCATCAGTAGAAGCAACAGCAATAATACCATCACCTGAACCACCTGAAGTACCGGTGAAAAGACCAGTAGTACCAGAGTTACCAGCAGCCCAAACAACACTAATACCATTATCAACAATGGCAGAAGCAACCTTTGATAAAGTATGATATGTATAACCTTGAGTATCACCTAAAGATAAAGAAATAATATCAACTTCATCTTCAGCAGCAGCAAGTAAACCTTCTAAGATAATATCATTGGTAGTACCATCATTACAACCGAAGACACGATACATTTTAATTTTAGCATCTGGGGCAACACCTGTAAGATCATCATTTTCACCAACAATAACAGTGGAAACAAAAGTACCATGACCAATACAATCTAAAATAGATTCATCAGAACCAGCAGTTGAAGCATTGTAAGGATCAAAATCATAAGAAACGAAACCTTTACCACCAATAATCTTGTAACCATCACCTAAACCACCACCAAGGACGGATTCAGTATAGTAAACACCAGTATCAACAACACCGATTGTGATACCTTCACCGGTAAGACCATCTTGATGTAATTGATCAACACCAGTAACTAAATGAGGGTTCCATGATTGACCTGTTGAATTATCTGATGAAGATTCAATAGTTGGAATTTGAATAGCAGTAACAGGAATAACATTTTTAACATATTCTAAAGCTTCTAAATATGAAGTTGAAATATTTGTAGAATCATCAATATAGACAACAGAACCTTGGAAATATTGAGAAGTATATTGACGATATAAACTACCAGATAAACCTTGATCACTTAATTCACTAGCTAAAACATCTGAATAATCTGAAGAACTTTGATCAGATGGAATATCAATAGAGAATGTTGAAGAAATATCTCTCTTTTTTAAAGCTAATTTTTTAGCAGCAATATTTGTATCAGAAGAATATTCAACAATGAAATGATTTGGAATAATATCTTCAAAAATGGTATTACTCTTAATTGAAGCAAAATCCAAATCAGCTAAAGCAACTGATACTGAAGTAATGGCCAATGAAGCTAAGCGAAAGAATTTCATTTAGGCTCAATAAACTTTCAATATTAGGAAAATAAAATGAATGTGATTGTAATATAGATTTTAAAAAAATAAAAGAAGATCTAATCTAAAAGATCAATCAAAAGGGTACTATAGAAGCCATTTTATAAGTTATAAAAGAAATTCAAAAGTTATTAGAAACAAAGGCTTATATTCCCCTTTGGATCAGATATAATATAATATTATAAAGTAGATGATTCAATAATGTGAAAAGGTTTAAAATTAGGTGAAAATTTAATAATTGGAAAACACCATATAAAAAATGTACAAAGCATACATAATAGAGCTGAAAATTTTTGATTAAAATAAAGACAAATTTATCAATCATAGATGGAGAAAACATGGGACAATCAGAACAAGGAAGACCTTTAGCCTATATGAAGAATCATTTAACCAATTAACCAATAACAACCCTTCTAATATTGACATTTCTAAAGTTTTAACGTTTCAACTGTATTAACTAGCATTAACTCAATTGTTTAACTGTAGAAGATCACACATTATTAGCGTTATGTCCTTTGTCTTTTAGACTTTAGTTCTTAGTTCTTACTTCTTACTTCTTACTTCTCTTACTCCTTCCAAATTAATCAATTCAAGAATTCAAGAACAGTACTATTGTACTATTAAAATTTCAGTTTTCCACTTCTTCAAGAGTCTTGAAATTATAACCATGAAATAGGAAATTTGAAGTGCTTGAGTGCTTGTTGTATGTTGTATGATCTGGAGTTTGGAATTTGGATAAATGAATATTGAAGGAGGTGGGAAATTAAACTGGTATTCAGCAGTAGTACTAGGTCCTTGGCCTTTGGATCTTTGGATTTCTAGATTTCTATTGAATCATATTGCCTATTGCCTAACCGATAACAACGAGAACAAGAACAAGAGAACAATTATATCGACACGATATCTAGATTCTAGTGCAAGGAGTAAGGATTTGCTGACTTCTAATTCGTTGGTTCGTTCATCGTTGGTTCAATAGTTGATTTTCTTGATTTAGTTTACAATTGTTTGAAGAAAATCTGCACAAAGGAAAAAAAATCAGAACCCAAAACACCCAATTCATAGCGGTGATTCTTTGTGAAGTACTGGAAGAGTTTAAAGAATTACCGACTCTTGACCAGGATCTGGTGATCTTGGAGAGTCTTTAGACAATATAGGTTGGCACACCAACATTTTGTGTCAGAGAATCGCAGTGATCGTTTTGAGGTATACATTATACAAAATTATTAAAGCCAAATTAAAATTTTTGACCTTTGGCTTATTTCTCTCTATTGGCAATTTGGCTTATATTAGCCTATTAATTTTATCTGTTCCATCGGTTTAGATTGAGTAATTGCGTTTACTTTCAAGCTTTCAAGCTTTCAAGTTTCGATATATGTTTAAAAGGACGTTTGATGTTTGGTACATAATTATCAAATAATATCTTAAGCTTATTTTTCATTAACCAATCAAGAGAAGACTCAAGACACCCACTTTCCAAAATTTAATCAGAAGTACAGAGTTATACCTTACGGTTCATAACTCACAGGTTCTTGATCATCCAGAGTTCCCTGAATTTCGAGACAAAAGGAGAGATGACAGACTACTTGTTACATGAACTCTTTTGGCGCTATTTAATTATTTAATTTTCAGGTGTTTTCTGTTTTCTGAAAACTCTTCGCAACGGTGATATCGAATATCATCAATACTACTACACTACTACTGAGTAATTTTGAGTAATAGAGTATAGTAGAACAACTACTCAACTACTCATTAGCCAACGAAACACAAGAGCAATGATTAATCCATAATTCATAGATCCATAGTACCAACAACAAATTAAAAGTTTGAAATTACCAGATTAGCTTAAAGTGGTAATCTCTTATAACGTATTAACGTTATAACGAGTTTAATGAATGTGTATTGTGTAGCGTATCTGTTATGCTGTTGTATCAAGTATCAACGATATAGTCTAATAGCCAACATATTATTATTCTTCATTATATATTTATCTGGTAAAATTCAGCTGTTAACTGTAATTAATCATTTGAGAAAAAATTTTTATTAACAGTTGTCAGTAGGAGATGAAGGTTAATTAATGGTTATTACTTATTAGACGTTGAATTAATATCACTACCAATCTACCATCACTATAATCGTCTGGAAATTGTTGCAACAACTTACTATTTACCAAATGTACCTACATTATATAACACAGAACACTCTTTACTCTAAAGTTCTACAATAGCACATAAGCCTAAAATAACAGACCCTCAAAAAGAATCAATTTTAAGCCCTAAATATTTTTCGCGTAAGTCACGTGAATTTTTAAATATAGAACAAGCCCTAATTTTTGTATATTAGAGAAATAAATTAATCATTATAAAGATGCAATAGCTATATCACAAATAAAATAGATAATAGCAATGTTAAATCCTTTTTCAAAAAGAAAAATATAAATAATAAAAGAAACATTAGAAATAATTAGTTATTATAAATTAGATCGAAATCAACCTAAATAAATAACAAAGAAAGTAAAAAGAATAATGAATTTGATGAAGCAATTAAACCATTAGCAGCACCTTCGAAAGTTGAAACAGTACCTTCAGAATTAGTACCAGCATCGGTAGTGGTACTTTGAATGACACTTGTACCTTCAGTAGTAGCTTTAACAGTTGAGGTAGATTCAATAACAATAGTTGAAGTGGAATCAATATCAGATTCAGTGGCAACGGTTGAAGTTGATTCAGTTACTTTAGTAGATAAAACAACAGATGTTGATGATTTACCAGTAACAGTTGGAACAGTAACAATAGTCTTAATTTGTGATTTTGTGATGGTAGTTAATGAATCTGGGAAAGTTGAAGTAGTACTGGTAGTCTTCTTACTAACTGTAGTTTCTGAAGTTAATGGACAGTAAGTAGTGTAAGTAGTAGCAGTACCTTCTTTGGTGGTAGTAACAACAGTGACGCCAGTAGTGGCTGTAGTGAATGAGCAAGCATCCTTGGAACATGAAGTAATAGTAATAACTGTAGTAGAAGCCTTGTTTTCAGTAACACTTGAAGTGGTTAATGGACAGTAAGTAGTGGATTCAGTAACGACACCGGATTGTGTAGTGGTAATAACAGTGACACCAGTGGTAACGGCTGAAGTTGAGCAAACATCATTTGAACATGAAGTGACAGTAACAACTGTAGTTGATTGATCATCTTCAGTAACAACAGAAGTAGAACCAGCCGCAGCAGCTGATGAAGAGACTGAAACAGCAGATGATGAACCTGATGAAGCAACAACTGAAGATGAATCAACAGTAGATGAAGCTTCTGATGATGAACTAACAACTGAGGATGAACCAATAACTGATGATGAAGCAATAGTTGATGAAGCTGATGATGAAATAGATGAAGCATCAACAGTGATAGTAGCATCTAAATCAAATGATAATGTAGCTCTCTTGATTAATCTAGCATTTGGTGTTTGAATAGTTAAAGTACCAGTAACTCTGAATGAATTACCTGAGATAATAGAACCACCAATTAGAACAACAACTTCATCAGAATCTTCAACTGAGAAGTCAAATTCAATAGAAACACTGTCATCTTCAACTGAAACAGTAGCTTGTGATGAAACATCTTCACCGTTTAATTGAACTGTTGGAGTCTTGAAACCAAATCTACCAATTGAATTACCTGAATGACCTGAGAATGAAACTGAATTCCATGGACCTAATGAACCTGGGATTCTTAATCTCCAATCTAAGTTATTACCACTATATGAACCAGTGAAAGTTGGTTCTTCTTCAACAGCAGCTGATGATGAAGCAATAGCAGATGATGAAACAGCTGATGATGAACCTGCAACTGATGATGAGGCTGGAACTGATGAAGCTGGAGAAGAAGAATCAACTGATGAAGCAACTGATGAAGCATCGGAAGAAGCAACTGATGAAGCTAGAGCTGATGATGAGGCGACTGATGAAACTGGAGCTGAAGAAGCTAAACTTGAGGTAACAGATGAAACTGGAGCAGATGAAACAACTGATGAAGCTGGGGCTGATGATGAGATATCTGAAGAAACTGGAACAGAAGAAGCAACTGATGAAGAAGCAACAGATGATGAATATGATGATGAAGCACCACAAGAATCAGAAACAAAAGTACCATTTTCATAAGTCTTACAACATGATGAAGTTGGAGCAGCACAAGCAATAGCAGCAAAATCAATATTTGCACAGTTTTGGAATGCAGTATAGCTCTTTTGAGTAGCCGCACAATCGACACTGTACCAGTTGAAGTAACTCTTAGTATCATTTGAGTAAACTAAGTATGTAATTAAAGTTGAAGCAGCTTTGCAAATATTAGAAGATGGACCAGTCATACCAAAGTAATAGTATTCACCTAAAACTGCATCACTGGTGGTATCAATATTGGTACCATCACCAGTAAATGAGATAATTGCTCTAGAAGCACCAGTATAGTCAAGGTATAATTGGAAATCAGTTTCGTCTGTTTCTTCGTCATAACTTGTGTAGACAAAGATTTCAGAGGTACCTTCTGAGTTGATAGCTTGGAAATTTTCAGTAGCATCAAAGTATGATAGACCACAAGATTCATCAGAACTGAAGGTGATTTCAGTTGGGATAGCAGTTGGAGCAGCTTCAGTAGTTAATGTACTAAAGGTATTTGGAGGAACAGATGATGTTGAAGAGATGGTTGAACTTGATGATGAGGTAATTGAACTTGATGATGATGAGACTGTAGAGGAAGCAGAAGATGAAATAGAAGAGCTTGAGGAAGCAGTTGAAGAGCTTTGTTGAGAAGAAATAGCAGCATCGGCTTCAGCATCATGATTGACAAAAACAGCTGATAATTCTCTTTGCCAATCTTCAATCTTATCAGGATTACCAAACATCTTTAAACTTCTAATTAATAATCTATAGTTACCAGATGGAATTCTAGTAGTATCATTTAAAGCAGTTAAAGCGGTGTAAGTAGCAAGACCCATTCTACTTGGGAATTCAATTGGGAAATAACCATATGAGAAACCTTCACCAGTACCACTGAAGTAAGCACCGGTTCTAATTGGACCTAAGTAGTTTTCACTGGATTCTGGCCATGCGAAATCATCATTAACATCATAGTCTTCAGTAACAACATCAATGGATAGATAATCAGTACCTGAAGCAACACCATAGTAAACCCATGGACAATCTTCTTCCCAAAGGTTGAAGACATGGTCTGTTCTGTCTAAATCCCAATATTCACCAGTTTCATCATCCATATACATGAAAAAGATATCAAGAAGTGGATTTAAATCATAACTTGAATAATCAACACCCATATATGGAACGGAGATAACTTCATCATTATCACCGGTGAAAATAATAGAACCACCAAAGATTGAACGATTGAATGAAGATTCAGCTTCAGTAATAGTAACAGTAATTGAGTCAGATGAACCAGCAGCAATGGTTAATTCATCAGCTGAGAAACTAACTGAACATTCGGATTCATCATAACTTGGGAATGAACCAGCTGGATATGATTCATAAGAATCTAATAAATCAGCAGTAACAGCTGAAAGAGTTGATAATTTGAAAGTAACTGAATCTGAGTTACCATTGTATAATTCAATAGTAAATTCATTAACTCTATTATCAGTATCATTCATTTCTAAGTATGGGGCAGAAATTAAAGTAGTCTTTTGGTTAACAAAGTTATAAGCATCAATTAAACCACCACCTTGTTGATGAATTGGATGATATAAATCAGAATATGGACCAGTTGAACTAATGTTATCATATAATGATCTGAATTTTGAAGTAGATGTTAAACGACGAACAATATCTTTAGCTGAGACAGAATTACCGTTCTTTGATTTGAATAAAGCAACAACACCAGCTACATATGGGGTAGAGAAAGAAGTACCTGAAGCGACTTCCCAAGTATCACCATATAGACCATAAACATGACCACCTGGAGCAGCAACTGTTGGATAGAAATGGTTTTCAAAACTTGGACCCCATGATGAGTAGTAAGAAATTTGACCACCACTTGTTGAATTAGTAGTATAAGTTTCAATACCAGCAGAACTATCAAAAATAACTGAAACGTTGTAACCCTTTTCTGAGTATTCTTGAACCCAATCAGCAGCAGTACTGTTAACTTCTAAGAAGTTATTAATGTAGTCTGTTTGTTCTTCATCTGGGTAAACTGGAGAAGAACCGAATGCAAATAAGACATTGTAGTACATACCAGGAGTAATATAAGCATATTGATATGCAATGTCACAAGAAGTATCATATCTGATCATAGCAATTGTAGAATTAGTTTTTGGGTGTGAATAAGTAGCATAACCTAATGGATCGAATCCACATGGAGAGTTTGAATAGTAATCAATTGGGAAAGTACCATTTAAATCAGATTTAACAGCACCACTATTGTAGTAAAAGGATTCATAAGAATCAACGATTGTATCGGTATCATTTGGTTGGAAAGCAATAAATTTTAAAGAATAGTAAACACTTTGAGATGAATCAGTAGAACCAACAGAGATAACATTTTGACCTGAAGCACCTGAAGAACCAGTGAAAGCACCTGTTTCACCAGAATTACCAGCAGCCCAAACAATTGGAATACCACTATCAACAATATTTGAAGCTAGTTCTGATAATGAATGCATAGTGTAACCTTGTTCATCACCTAAAGATAAAGAAATGACATCAACTTGATCTTCAGCAGCAGCTAAAAGACCTTCTAAAATAATATCATTAGTAGTTGATTCACCACAACCAAAGACACGATACATCTTAATGTTAGCATCTGGAGAAACACCAACGATTTCTTCACTTTCACCAAGAATAACTGTAGAGACAAAGGTACCATGACCAGCACAATCAATAACAGAATCATTGGTAACAACACTTGATGGGTTATAAACATCAAAATCATAATCAACTAAACCTCTACCACCAATAATCTTATAACCATCAC
>JAJMKA010000031.1:0-155113 GCA_030563805.1 Ruyongia namnaoensis
TCACCTTCAAATTGTGGTAACCTATAAATTGGAATTCTTGATATTGGTTTCTCATCTAAAAATTTCTTCTTCTTAGCTAAACTTTTAATTGATTCATATGTTAAAAATTTATCATCTAAACCTCTTAATCTTTTAGCAGCATCTTTACAATTGTTCTCATTATGAATTAAATTAATATAAATTTCATTCTTAGAAAACAGCTTAAATTCCAACTCATTATTAGGATTTTGATGTTTCTCAAGCACAGACCACCAATCTTCTAACCAAATCCATTCAGTTTTAACATCAATGAAATGCTTATAATTGATATCTGTCACGTGAATATCACGTGATCGCCTGTACCACCTATTCGACACATGGTTTTGCATTTTCAACAACGGCCGCGTGGTCTAGTGGTATGATACTCGCTTTGGGCGAAGGACAGTCAACTGTTCTACAATACTAAATATGCGAGTGGTCCAGGGTTCAATTCCCTGCTCGGCCCCATTTTTTTGCTAATTTTTACTATTTTTGCTGAAAATATCATTTATTCAAAGTTGATGGATGTTTTTATGATCTCTTACATCTTCTTTTGTCCTAGGAAAGTTTTATTGACTTTGTTCTAACTTTTGGTCGTTCTTAAAGGCTTTTAAGTCATGTTTTTATTCTTTTTATATATCTGTTTCTTTGCAAAACTTGAAGTTAAAATCCATACACATCAATAGTTTTTCGATCATTAGAATCATTAATTCATTAATACTTTGATATAACTTTAAATTATGATCAAACAGTGTCTTGAAAGTAGTTCAAGTTGTCGATTATAATTTAAAAATGTTCTAATTTTGAATTAACAAGTTTAAGCGCTTTAACTTTAAAATCATTTCAGAAAAACAAAAA
Source organism: Ruyongia namnaoensis (assembly GCA_030563805.1). NCBI lineage: Eukaryota > Fungi > Ascomycota > Saccharomycetes > Phaffomycetales > Wickerhamomycetaceae > Ruyongia > Ruyongia namnaoensis. The sequence goes on from JAJMKA010000031.1 coordinate 877, forward strand.
CATATTTATTTAATGGTAATTCTTATTAATTATATTTATACTCCAAATTATTTACCAACCTTAATATAAGCAGTACCTGTTAAGAAGTTACTCTTTCTTTTCTTGTACTATTTTTTGATAAATCTTATTCAATTCAACTTCATGTCTTTTGACCCAAAAACTATTAAAACAAGCAGCAGTATCATATCTTTCAGAAAGTTCAACTTTCAATAATGATTTAACAAAATCTTTTGCAAACTCTGAAACTTTATTCCATTGTTTAGTTTCAAAGTTTAACTTCCCCCTTCTTGCAGATCTAATTATATTCTTTTCATCTCCATTTTCATAAAAAGGTGAGATTCCACTTAACATAATATGTGTAATAATTCCAAGAGACCAAATATCACACTTGCTATCGTATCCTACCTTGTTAATAATTAAATTATTCACGATATCAGGTTTATTTCTATAAGGTTCAAACCCAACTTCAGGAGCACAATATTCAGGTGTACCAACAACTGTAAACATTCTTCTCTTTGTTGAACAAATTGATTTTGCAATTCCAAAATCTGCCAAAACAACTCTTGAGAATGGTTTAGGGTATTGTAGAAGAATATTGTCTAATTTCAAATCTCTATGAACAATATTTCTTTGATGAAGATAATCTAAAGCATTGATAATTTGATAAGTAATCACCAAAGCTTCAAATTCAGGTAAAGCAGTTAATGAAGAACCTTTTGCTAAATATGAAAATAAATCACCACCACATACAAGTTCTTCAAATATATAAAGTTGATTTTCAAGAGACTTTGTCTCAAAGACTTTTATTATATTTGGCTAAAGAATCACAAACTTTGTTAGTATTAATTTTCACTTTAATCTATTTTAATATATATCTCAAGATTGGTATAAACATACATGATCTAACTTCAACAAAATTTTAGCTTCAAATGGGATTGTATTTGGTGTGTTTTTGATTACTTTAACGGCATATAGTCTGTTTGAAGATGGTGAAATAACACTAGAAACTGGTTGCTTTTTTCTTTGAGAAACAATTACCTTAAACTCTTTGTTAGTAAAACTAATTAAATTTTCTTTTTTCGATTTGATATGTATAATTAAAGGTGTTAACTCTTACATATCCAAAAGTTCCATTCCCTAAAATTCTATTTGATATTATCCAATTGTCAAATTCTCTTTCAATCTTATTTAGGGCTAATACTTCCTCACCAAATTGATACTCCTGCTCACCGTAAGCAGAAATGTATTCTAACTCAATACCAAACTCAATTGAAATGAGATCATGATGGTTTAGCAAACAAACACTGTGTTTTTCTAACTTTGTACCATTTATGAAAGTTCCATTTAAAGAAGTATCTTTCAAATAGATCAAAGGAATGTTATTCTCATCAAACTGGACACACCAAATCAAGCAATGAATATTTGAGATAGCAGGATGGTCAATGCATAAATCATTTGATTTCTTTCTCCCTATTTGAATCAGTTTATCCTTATATATTGGGATTGGCAAAAGTGTCATTTCAGGATCATAGTTATGATTTACAATTATAAGCTCACCAAACAAATTATCTTCCTTTCCCTTTGATTGTGGATCCATCTTCAACGATAAATATTGGAATCACTTAATATTGAAACTTCAAATTGGTTTCGATGGCAAAAATCAAAAAGATTTTTAACCGCTGAAATATTTTAGAAATTTTGAAATTCTACAAAAAATAAAAAGGGAAAATTTAATTTACCTAAAACGGAATATTTCCTATTTGGTCGATTGGCTGGGAAAAAAAAAATTTTTCGCGAATTTTGTTTCTAAGACAACTACAAAAATACCAAACAAAAACAAAACCTTTTATCTACTAATATAAACATCCAAAAATATCAACATCCTTCAAAGGACCCTTACTATTTCTCAACACACCCCTATAATTATTCATATAGGACAGCTAGAGTTACCTTGCTACTTGTTTATTCGTTTGTTTGTTTGTTTTTACCTGGTTTCCTCACATTTGAATCTGCATATTTAGGTTCGCCTCCTTATTATTTACTTAGTTATTTACAAAGAAAACAACAAGTAAATACTTATATTTAATAAGCCAACTACAATTACATTAAATACACTTCATTCCTATCAAAATTGAAAAAGAATTTCAAAAGTTATACAAATAATATTAATAAAGTAATTGAGAAATTAAGAAATAAAGAAACAAAAAAATGCAGCAAGAACAATTGACAACTGGTCAAGAAACTAATAAAGACCCAACAACACCAGAACGTAAATCAAAACAAATTATGTCTAGTTCAAGTCCTTCTCCATCAACTCCACCATTAGGTTCAAGAAGTACATTTGGAAAAAGTGATACCTCATCATTTCAATCACCAGTAAATGTTCTTGATAATTTTTTACCTCCTATGACTCCGTCAAATTCACAAAACCAATTCAAATCCCAGTTATCCAACGTCCCAATTACACCACAAGCACATTCTGTTGGTGGATCTCATGATTCTTCTAAATCTCCATTAAAATCACCATCAGAAATTAAGAAACAAATCAGTAGTGGTAACAAACCACCAATCAGTACATTAACCACAAATTTAAAGACAAGATTAAGTTATGCATTTGTTAAATATCAAAATGGATGGACAAATCAATCATTAGATGAATTGGAAAAGACTGTGACACATGATGATAGTGAACTTTCACCTATAAAATTAAAAGCTGCTAATTCAGAAGTTAAAAAGGAAACATCAAATTCAAAACTATTAAAATCACCAAGAATATCAAAGGTAACACCAAAGTCACCAATAAGAACACACAAATATAATAGATCTATTGGATCAACAGATGAACACCATTCAACATCAATTGATAGTGTTGGTAATAATAATGCATTTATAGATGATGGTTCAGCTAATACAGCATTCTTACAAGCTATTGCAAAAGCAAGGTCACCTAAGAAGAAACCAAATTTCCATAATACTTTAAAAATTGATAGTACAAATCATTCAAGAACAAATAGTACTCAATTGGATAATGGAAATCCAGAAGCTGAAGCAGTACAGACTTTGATGTCATTGGCATCACCTCAAGCATATAAACCTACTTTGGACTATAGGACACATGAAAAACTACCCAGACAGAAGTTATCGTTTGGTGAAAGTTCACATAATCGTCAAAAGAAAGTTCATAAAGGAGTTTCCAAATCTATACCTGTTGTTGTACCAAGTGGTTCAGCAATCGAAACTGAAAGTGATACTGAATATGAAGATCAATCTAATGAAACCGATGATGATGATGCAAGTATTACACTTGAAGATTAGAACTAAATGATTTATGATGTACCGAATAGCATAAGATATTTGATTTTTAATAACAATGGACAACTATGTAATATTTTTGATTTCAATTTACCAATAAATTATTAATGATTTCAATTTCAATTCTGTTTTGTTTTGTTTTTTATTTTGTTTTGTTTTTCTTTTTAATGACTGTTTACCAACTTCCTCAACCCATATTTAATATTTATATACAATGCAATTTTTATTTCTTTCTTCTCATGTGTATTAATAATCTACAGTATAATTATTATATGATTGTTAATAATCAAATGTAGAAAAAACAACATTTAGAGTTATTCCCTTTTTTAAAAAGTTCATCCCGAGGGCCATCAAAAATGTGGAGAAGTTTGTTATAAAAGTATAAAAGCAAAATAAAATCCTTCTTTTATTAACAAATTTTTACTCTTGGGAATGTATTCTATCCATATTTAATTTGATAACAAAAGTTAGTTACTTCACAAAAGTTTAGAAAACATAAGCCAGAGACAAACATGAATGATCCATTGTACACGAAGTTCACCGAGGTGGCAATTGCAGAACATCCAAGACTTACACTTAATTCTACAATTCCAATTAACCAACCACTTAAGATAGTATATGATATATATAAAGGTAAAAGTCAAAATAATAACAAGAAAGGAATAAATATTTTCTTTCTATCAGGAACTGGAATGACTAAAGCTATATGGAGATACTATGTGGAGAAGCTTTTTAACTATGCTATTCAAAATCAAGAAACCATAACTTGGGAATTAAGAAATTGTGTTGCATATGATCTAGTTAACCATGGAGAATCTAGTAAACTAAATCAAGATAAAATAGGTTTTACATTTGATTGGAGGGAAGGTTCGTATGACTTGGTTAAATTAGTTAAAGATTTAAACCTCTCTGGTGACAATATAATAATAGGACATAGTATGGGTGGCTATCAAGCTTTATATGCAGCATTCATATCACCTTTACTCTTTAAGTTGGTTATCCCAATAGAACCTGTGATATATGGACAAAAAGAGTTTGGTTATAAGTTTTTGAAATTGTTGCCAGCTTTAAATAATGTTATCAAAGATGAGTTCAAGGATGAAGAAGAATTCAACCTATACTTCAAAAAGATGAGTTTTTATAAAAACTTCCATCCTGATATACTTAAAGATTTTATGGAAAGTGAAAAGGTTGTTAATAAGGATGGAACAGTAAGAGCTTTGACAACAAGAAAGAACCAGATGATTTCATATATGGCTTCGGTTGACTCAATTCTATTAGGAATGAAAATACTGGAAGACATACCTATTCCTACAATACATATTGTGGGTGAAGATGCCACCTGGAATCCTAAAGAGAGCACAGAAGTTATTAGAAAACTTATTCCAAAAGTTGAAGGAGTAGATATTCCTAATGGTCAACATTTAGTTAATGGAGAACAACCAGATGATGTATTAAAGGTCATAATTGATGGTTTAAACAAACATATTTCTTCTAATGTTAAAAAGTCAGACATACAGGCATTGTCATATCATGATGAATTTAACAAAGGTTATAATGAAAGGTATCAGTATGTAACCTCTCTGATCCCAAAGTCTAAGTTATAGTTCTTGTGTAAGTTTTATTATCAATTTTTATTATATCCTTATAATAAATAAATAATTGTTTAAATCATATTGTTCCTCTGAGAATCTCTTATAAAGCATCTAGTAAGTAGTAAGGGTTAGTATAAGAATTCAATATTTCAATATAGATGTAGAATAATTATAATCTTTCGATCTTCTTTAAAACATAAGTAAATTTCTTTTGTTAGAAGTACTACTCTGAAAAAAAAAAAAAAAAAAAAATTAAAAAAAATTTTATCTCATCTCTTGATAGATAATTTAAACCACTAATATACTCTACCACATTCCAAACATTTCCACACCAACATGAGTTCTGAACCAAATTTACTATCATCAGTATATAGTTATTTAGAAAATGAAGGTTTTTCATCAATTGCTTCCAAACTAAAGAAGGAAGCCACTAAGAAAGGTCTTGAAATTAAAGAAACAACTGATAAACTAACTTCAGTAGCAGCAACTTCAGATGAAAAGAATGAAAAAGATACAGACTCTGGTTCAGAATCAGATACTGAATCATCAGATTCAGATAGCTCTTCAGATAGTTCATCATCATCAGATTCAGAAGATGATTCTAGCGATTCAGACTCAGACTCAGAAGACAACTCATCTCAAAATGAAGCTTTAAAAACTGAAGAAAATCCAAAATCTTCATCAGAATCCTCATCTTCATCATCCTCAGACTCATCCTCCTCATCGGACTCTTCTGATTCAAGCTCTTCATCATCTTCCTCCGAATCAGATTCAGATTCTTCAGACTCTTCAGACTCTTCATCCTCATCATCTTCTTCTTCCTCATCATCATCTTCAGACTCTTCTGACTCAGATTCCTCTGAAAGTGAAGAAGAAACAAATTCAAAAAAGAGAGCTCGTGACTCTTCATCTGATTCATCATCCTCTTCTTCTGATGATTCTTCAGATAGTTCTTCATCAGACTCATCTTCAGAAGATGAAAAGCCAGTAACTAAAAAGGTCAAGGTAGAATCAAATGAATCTAAAAAATCAGAATCTTCTTCACAAACTCCATCAAGTATAGGTTCACCAGATGTAATTCCAGCTACATTGGAACCTGAACTAAAACCAGGTCAACGTAATCATTTTTCAAGAATAGATAGATCTAAAATTTCATTTGAAGGTGTTGATTTAACTGATAATACTTACAAAGGAGCAGCTGGTACTTGGGGTGAAAAGGCTAATGAAAAATTAATGCAAGTAAGAGGTAAAGATTTTACTAAAAATAAGAACAAAATGAAAAGAGGTTCATATAGAGGTGGTTCAATTACTTTTGCATCAGGTTCTTATAAATTCAAAGATTAATATGCTCACGTATTTATAATTATATATATAGTATAACAATATTGCTTAAGTTAATTTTCATTTTGTAGTGAATTTACTATTACTTATCATATATCAAATTCTACAAGAAACTTTCTGTTAATTGACCGACAGATATTATCATCTTCATTATCATCACCAAAATTATTATGGTTTTGGTGTTCGGGTGTTAAATCAGAGGCAAAATCTTTAAACATTTTAATTTGTAATAATTACCTATTTACTTTCAATTTATAACTTACAAACTCGAATTATTTGAACAAGGTATTGAAAATGTCTACTAAAAGAGCATCACGTAAGAATTATGCAGAACTAGCTGGTGATGATGATAATTTTTCTGATTCCTCAAATACCTCTTTTTCAGAAGATGATGATCCTGAATTTAACACTCAACATCCAACACCAAAGATTAAGCTATCTATAAACTCAGTTAATAAAAAGGGAAAGAAAGCTTCAAATAAAGGTAAATCTGAACAGACAGATGATTCTGACTTAATGGACCCTCATAGTGATATACCACCTGATTATGTTCCAGATGTAGTCTCAAAGATGTTCAATAAAAATGATTTTTCATATTTACAATTAAAACCAGATCATGCTTCAAGACCATTATGGATTTCACCAAGTGATGGTAGAATAATTTTAGAGAGTTTTTCACCTTTAGCTGAACAAGCACAAGATTTTTTAGTTACTATAGCTGAACCTGTAAGCAGGCCAAGTCATATCCATGAATATCGTATAACAGCATATTCTTTATATGCAGCAGTGTCCGTTGGTTTAGAAACAGATGATATTATTTCAGTTTTAAATAGACTATCAAAGGTGCCAGTAGCACCATCAATTGTGAATTTCATTAAGAGTGCAACGGTGTCATATGGTAAAGTTAAGTTAGTTTTGAAGCACAACAGATATTATGTTGAAAGTACTCAAGCTGATATTTTACAAATGCTATTACAAGATCCTGTTTTGGGGCCATTGAGAATAGATACTGCTGATACAAATAATGAAACAGGTTTACATACAGATAAAAGACCTATTCAAGGTGATCTTGTGATACCTGGTACTTCCAAAATTAATGATCAAGAAAAAGATGGACGTAATATTGAAGATATATATGCTTCTGTTGTTGGTAAAAAGGCAGAAGATGATAATGATGATGATGATGATTTGGATGCTGTTCACTCATTTGAAGTATCCAATGATTCGGTTGAAATTGTAAAAAAAAGATGTCAAGAGATTGATTATCCAGTGCTAGAAGAGTATGATTTCCGTAATGATACAAGAAATCCTGATTTAGATATTGATTTAAAACCATCAACACAAATTAGACCATATCAAGAAAAGTCGTTAAGTAAAATGTTTGGTAATGGTCGTGCAAGATCAGGAATTATTGTTTTGCCGTGTGGTGCAGGTAAAACTTTGGTTGGTATTACAGCAGCTTGTACAATTAGAAAATCAGTTATTGTGCTATGTACATCTTCAGTTTCAGTAATGCAGTGGAGACAACAATTTTTACAATGGTGTACTATTCAACCTGAAAATGTTGCTGTTTTTACATCAGATAATAAAGAAATGTTTCAGGGGGAAGCAGGTTTAGTTGTATCCACCTACTCTATGGTTGCTAATACAAGAAATAGATCACATGATTCTCAAAAAGTTATGGATTTCTTAACATCAAGAGAATGGGGTTTTATCATTTTAGATGAAGTTCATGTTGTTCCAGCTGCTATGTTTAGAAGAGTTGTTACCACTATAGCAGCACACGCAAAATTGGGATTGACAGCTACTTTAGTCAGAGAAGATGATAAGATCAGTGATCTAAATTTTTTGATTGGGCCTAAATTATATGAAGCTAATTGGATGGACTTAGCACAAAAGGGTCATATTGCTAACGTTCAATGTGCTGAAGTTTGGTGTCCAATGCCTGCTGAATTTTATCAAGAATATTTAAGAGAAAGTGCACGTAAAAGAATGCTTCTATATATTATGAATCCAACAAAATTTCAAGCATGTCAGTTTTTAATTCAATACCATGAAAATAGGGGTGATAAAATTATTGTTTTTGCTGATAATGTCTATGCTTTACAAGAATATGCCCTAAAATTAGGTAAACCATTTATTTATGGTTCAACTCCTCAGCAAGAACGTATGAATATTTTACAAAATTTCCAATATAATGACCAAGTTAATACTATATTTTTATCAAAGGTTGGTGATACATCTATTGATTTGCCAGAAGCTACCTGCTTAATTCAAATATCGTCACATTATGGGTCACGTCGTCAAGAAGCACAAAGACTAGGTAGAATTTTAAGAGCCAAAAGAAGAAATGATGAAGGTTTTAATGCATTTTTTTATTCATTAGTATCCAAAGATACACAAGAAATGTATTATTCAACCAAGAGACAAGCATTTTTAGTTGACCAAGGTTATGCTTTTAAAGTTATTACACATCTTCATGGAATGGAGAGTTTACCAAATTTAGCATATTCATCAGCAAGAGAAAGAAGAGAGTTATTACAAGAAGTTCTTCTGAAGAATGAGGATGCAGCTGGTTTGGAAGTTGGTGATGATGCAGATAATACTGTTGGTCGTGGATCCCAAGGTTTGAAACGTCCACATGGTTCTAAATCTAAAGCACAAAGAACAGCAGGATCTTTAGCAAGTTTTGCAGGTGGTGAGGATATGGCATATGTTGAATATAGCTCTAACAGAAATAAAGAATTAAAAGAACATCATCCATTGATTTCTAAGATGTATTATAAGAAGAAGAAATGATCTACAAAAACATCTATTATCTAGTTGTTAGCTATAGGCTGTATACAAATTTTTGTGAATTCGCAGTTCTTTATGGATTAAATTTGGTACTGGTTACTTTGTTTATATATATTTACATTGATATTCACTGTCTGTATACCCTTCTTGAAATTGTAAGTTCTATTGTTTCTTTGTCAATATTAATTGTAAGATTATCTTCCAGATTCGAAAAGAAAATACAGCATTTTCATCATATAAGATATATTAAAGATTACATTTGCATTTGAACAAAGGACTAGAATCTCAATCCATGAATTCATATAGTTATAATGAACAGCTAACACATAGTTGTTAATAATTAATGATCTATAACAAAACGCCAGCTACGTTTCTTCAAAGCTATCGATCGGAAGAAAATTCAGTACATCGCTCTAACATTAAAAATTTATAAAATTTAAAATGCAACAAAATAATATATAATGAAGACAAAATAGCTTCAAAATGTATATTTCTTAATTAAATGCCTCAAATTTAATTGTAGTACTACTTTTAGGTGAAAAATACGATTTTTAGTTTTTCCAATATTTCAAATTAGCAAGAACTTCAAATCCACAGTACCTATGACAAGTCTTTCCGCAAATAAGAACCCCTTATCTCCTGAACCACTTATAGCTCTATTGTAATATCAAATCAAACAGAACTAAGATTTAATTCAGATTAAAAAAAGAACCAGATCAAAAGATAAATTTTTAAGAAAGTTATGAAAACTTTAATATTTTTAGCTAGTAACAACATATATTATCGAGCCGAAAAAAAATCTATTTCACATTTCACTAAGGTATAAATGCTTTTTAATAAATTGATAACTTATTTAAACCGTATGAGTCGTTGTATTTATTAATTATAAAAGAATATATAACCTGATCATTTTAAAATATTAATATTTAACTAATAGTTAAACCATTTATAACAGCTAACCGTAAATTAAACTCTTTCCCTAAGCGATCAATATCATATTGTATCAAAGTTAGAAATATTGCAAGTCGAAGGGTATTGGGTCTTAAAAAATCAAGATCTGATTTTTGAAGTGATTTAAAATATTTTATAATATTAGATATTTAATTTTAACATTCTTATAGTAAATAGGTGGAAGAGACAAGTGAATTTGGGGAAAGCGTTAGGTCTTCTAATTTTTTTATCGTGGAATCTAGACGCCATGATCTTTCTTTTAAAAGGTTAACCTATTTATTATTATCTACTATTACTATAATATTATTTATTTAGTCATTCCTAGTTTCTGATTCATTTTTTGAGTGAGTTATACTCAATTTCTTACCAATCTAATTTGGTATTTTGTAGTGCCCATAACAAAACTTAGTAATTTATTACGTAATACTTGGCCAAACAGTATGTTTTGAGAACACTTTTTTGTGTCATTATCAATCCGTGATAGTTTAGTGGCTAGAATCACCGTTTGTCGTTATTTGACAGAACATGGTAGACCGGGGTTCAATTCCCCGTCGCGGAGCACTTTTTTTTGAATTTTTGATAGTTGAAATTTTTTTTTAATTGACATTTTATAAGAATCAATCCTTTCTTATAATCGACTTTCTTCAACATATATATCTTATTAACATTACTAACAAGAATATAGAGTAATAAAGAATCAATAAGCAATCGTAGTATCTTAGTATTACCGAAGTAAAATTTAGAATTGTTATTTTAAATATTTGAAGTTAATGACGTTGATGCGATTGCCAGATACACAAGTGAAGTCTTGAACTACTTATAACGATGATTATCGATGATAAGAAACACTACATTGTTCTAAATATAATTATGATAATAATAATGGTTGTAATAATAATAAAATAATAAAATAATATAAACACAAAATGCAAACAAGAAAAGGTATGAAGTTAAAATCAACAATTTTTGAAATATAAGATCAGATTTAAATAATATAAACAGGTATTTTAGATCTTAATATTTCAAAGTCAGAAAAAATGAGACACAAAGAAATAGTTGATTCATTCTATAATATCCTTTTCAAGTTCTTCTTTTTTATTGTAAAAAAAAATATAAATATAAATAAGTGTTTTGTTAAACTTGAGTTTTAAATAAGGAATAATAATGTCATTAAATATTTTCTTCTCTATTTTCTCAATTTAAGATTAATTTGATGATTGGTTGATTTGATTAAAGGTAATTGAATTGTTTTTTTTAAATGGAGATGATGACCAAAAAAGGAGGAAAAGGTTAGAATATAATTGAATTATAAAATGAAATATGGATTGGAAATAGTTTATAATGGTTGAAACTGATGGAGAAGCTAATTTTTTTTATTCTTTTTTTTATTTTTTTTCTATAGTAGGTGTAATAAGTCATTCATTTTTCATATAAAGAGAAAGAAATAAAAATTTCTCATTCTTTCATTAGTTAATTAAATAATTGAAATCTCAGATTTAGTTCTTTGGTGGGTTGAATCTGATCTTTCTTGTTTTGATAGAAGCCCATTTGAATTTCTTGACGTATACTGATAATAAGTATAATGAAGATAAGATTAAGATAGCTTTTAGACCTAATCTCTTACGTTCATCATGTTCTGGTTCTGAAGCCCAGTTTAAGAAAGTAGTAACATCTTTAGCCATTTGAGTAGTAGTAGCTGGAGTACCATCTTCAAATTCAACTAAATCATCAAATAAAACTCTACCCATAGCAATTGAACCACCTGGGAAGTATGGGTTATAGTTAGCACCTGGAGCTAAAACAACACCAGCTGGAGGTTCATCTGGATAACCAGTTAATAAAGCAAAAATATAATCACAAGCACCATGTCTAGCTTTGACAATTAATGATAAATCTGGTGGTAAAGCACCTTGGTTAGCAGCTCTAGCAGCTTGTTCATTAGCGTATGGACCTGGAATGTAATCAGCTAATTTACCAGTTCTCTTCTTTGGGTTACCTTGGTCATCTGGTTCATCATCATATTCGAATTCTTCAGCCATGGCTCTAACTTCACTGTTGGTATGTGAAACACCAACCATTGTTCTCCAGGCAACTCTGTCTAATGAATGACAAGCAGCACAAACTTCACGGTAAACTTGGTAACCTCTTCTAATTGAAGCATGGTCAAAAGTATCAAACATACCGTTATGGGACCAGTTATATTCAGGTGGATGTAAACCATGTTCAGCAAGAGTCATAGCTTCAGCTGTAACTGAATCTTGGTATAATAAATATGAGGCAGTTAAACCAGAGGCAGCAGCAGCACCTACAATAGCTTTTTTAGCTAATGTAGTTGGTTGAGCTTGTTTAGCACTGGTTGAAAATTGTTTCTATAAAATTTTTTTTGTTGTTAGTATAAACTATAAGGAAAATAGTAGTAGGCATTTCTTTTCTATAAAGTAAAATCAGTAAAAAATTGGTATAGTGAAAATATATGAAAAGTTGATGATTGATTGATAATTAGATTCCAACTCTTTATTTATAACTTTAAATCCTTTTTTGTTGTGTTGTTGTTGACTTTAGATTAGTTATTTTCCAGTATGTGGTTGGGCAAAAAAAAAAAAAAAATTGACCAATAAGAGTTAAATCATTTCGAAGAAAATTATTTGCAGAGGGACCAGGAGGAACAAGGTCAATACACAACAACAACAAATTTGCCAATGAATAAAGCCAACTTAGTGATCTATGGAAATGATATGTAATGTATGATGAGTGTAATGAGAATGAATATACCTTTCTTTAGTTCTTTTTTAAAAATTGATTGAATTTGAGAGTTTATAGACTTGTTTATAGAAAAAAAATGCCTGGAAATGAGATTAAAATTGACATACAATATTTGATTTGATGGAGGATCTGAAAGTAGAAAACATATCTGAGGTAAGATGTGAATATGATCTGAGAATTGAATGTTTTCTAATGAGTTATTATATGAAAATATGTCCAACTAACAAAAGATGTTCTTTCTAATTATTTAGAGATTTGGAAAGAAAGAAAACAAATTTTATTTTTTTTTCTCTCAGCGGTTCATTTTTTTTTTTTTTTTCCAGCAGTTAAATTTTTTTTTGTGCTCGAAAAAAATAATTTTGTTACTGAAAACCAAATCGACGTCTTGTTATTGGGCCGGCATAAGTGGGTCTGTTTTGTTAGCGGAGTGAGACTGGTGTGACGGTTATGCATTTATGTATTTTTTTGTACGCGTCTATCTGATTTGATTTTGTTGTTGTTTATGTATTGTTATTATTGACACAATAAGAACTTAACAAAGAATGTCTAGCGAGTTAGACGTTCGTACCTCTTTCATATCAGTGTTGGATCACTTTGCTGCTGATTCAATAAGAAGACTGTGGATCATCCAGTCTCTAAATCAAAGATATGAAGCAAAGAAACAGGAATTGGATAAGGTATTGATCACACTTTCTAAAATGAAGAAGCATAATAAGAATAATACTAATAATAATAATGATGATGACGAAGATGACGACGATGACGAAGATGATAGTGATGATGGTGATGATGATGATAATGACAATGACAATGATAGTAATGATGATGAAAGTAACGATGAAGAGGATGATGAAGATCATGAAGCTATAAAATTAGAAGTAAAGAGATTGTTGAAAGAGATGAAACTACTAAGGAAAGAAGCATACCATGAATCTATGTCTTTTGCTTCTAGTGTGGATGTAAATCACTCTCAATTGATTGATCAACGTGATTTAATGCAAGATGAATATACTACTTATAAGAGAAATATTGAATTGAAAAAGAAGAATGAAAAATTAGATCAAATTAAGAAGTTAAAGATTAAAAAGAATTCACCAACAATAGCTGATTCTAGTAATTTCAAATTAAAGATAAATTTCAAAGATGGAAAAGCATCAATTCAAAGTTCAGTAGCATCTTCACCTGTTGATTCAACTGAAATAAATGATTCTGATAAATTAAAACTTGTTCTAAAACCTGCTGCTATAATAACAAAGAAAATACCTACATTAACTCCTCCTCCTATAACAACAACAGCTACTGCTCCTACTACAATAACAACTGCAACCACAACAACTACAATCTCAAGTTTGATTCCAACTTCATCAACTACCTCACCAAATAAAAGAATTCATAAGAACAATGAAATTAAATCAACTCCTTTAACAACTTCACTAAGATCAAGTAATAATGATAATATTAATAATGCTACAAATTCAATCATAATATCTGGTTCAAAACCTATTACAGATTTAGCTACTTCAATAACAGAAATCAGTTCACCAAGAAGAACACGGAGTTCAAAACCTCATGATGAGAACCATAAATCCAATAAGAATCCAGTTAGTGCTATAAGTTCAGGAAACAGTAGACCTACTAGACATTCTTCAAGAATTAATGATTCAAATAATTTAACAAAAGAAGAAAAGATATTACCATTAATACCGAAAAAGAGATCTATCTCAAGTTCACAATCAGTTAATAATAACATTCCTCAAACTTCAAGAACCACTAGATCTAAATTATTAGCAATTGAAATATCAAAACATCAAGGAAGTAGAAAATCATCAAGAATTCAAAATCAATTATCCATAACAACATTAGAGAATAATGTACCAAAATCGAGATTAAGACCAAAACCACAAAAAGAAAATGTTTCACCTAAGAAGATTAGAAAGATTAAACATGAAATAATATCTAAATCTAAAAGGGGAATTAGTAAAACTAGGGAAACTGGTATGAAGAAGAAAGTAAAGAATATTGATAAAATCAAGAAAGAAAAGGAAAAGGCAAAAGAAAAGGCATTGAAAGAGAAAGAAAAAGAAAAGGCCAAAACCAAGGCATTGAAAGAGAAAGCTAAGGCCAAAGCTATAAAAGAGAAGTTCATTAAATTGAAACTAGAAGAAAAAGAAAGATCCAAAAAACAACAAGTTGTCACAGAAGACGAAGAAGAAGAAGAAGAAGATGAAGATGATGACAGATTGTATTGTTATTGCCAGAGAAAGGCCTTTGGTAAGATGATTTGTTGTGAAAATCCAAAATGTCCAAAACTATGGTTTCATTTCAAGTGTTTGGGTATTAAACAAATTCCTGAAGGAAAATGGTATTGTGAAGAGTGCAGTAAGAACATTAGAAAATCTTCAAGAATTTCTAAAAATAATTAATTATAATTTCTACTATTAAACATGATTAGATGTGCTGTATTATTAGTATATACGTATATTTGTAAGGCTCATTTATTTTATAAATTAATTCCAAATAGAATCTTCAAAGAAATATAATGAAGATAATCCAATCCAGGATGAAATAACACCAATTGAACAATAGACACTATAAATGATTAGTCCAAAAAATTCATACTTTTGTAGAATCTCATATTTATTTTTGAATAGATTCATTAAAAATACTGTTAGTACCATTGGTATTAATCCAATAACGTAAATAATTGATATTCTATCAAAGAAATAAAGCCTTTTAATATTTGAACTATTTTTTGATAATTTTGAAACTTCTTTAAATGATAATGAATAAATTATAAACCAAATAAATATATAGAACCATTTAATTAAATTTTGATTCGGTAGTAATGGGAATAAACTAACATAACCTGAACTTGCTAATACCAAGAAATTATTTAATAATCTTCTTTCATTAATTAAAAATGAAAATGGTATTATTATTAACATTATTGCCTTTTCATGAACATGCCAACCAAATAAAAATGAGGCATATGCATTCAATGTTAAACATCCAATAAATCTTTTAAAATTTGGTTGAAAGAATAAAGGAAACAATGATAAAATATCATAAAATAATGTCAAGTAGAATGTAGCTGTTGGTGTAATATTTGGTAAGATAATGAAAAAGACATCTTGAACTAAACCTCTTGTACCTGTGTTACCTGAATTTTCTAACTTTGTTCTTAATATTTCACGGTTTGGAATATGTGGAATAATATTATGAATTAAATCTGTTAAATGTGTAGGTAATTTTAAATTCACCATTATTAAAAGTTTATCCAAAAATGAATAAACTGCCCAAAAGTTTGGAGCCCAATAAGCATGTGTCAACCCTCTTGAAAATGGGAAAAGTCTGGCTAATAATTGTGGAATAACTCCATAATAAACAAATGGTAAAAAGGCAACTGCAAAGACAGATAAAACTATTGAACCTAATTTTATTAATTGAATCCAATTAATAATTTCTAAAAATGATTTTGAATTCTTTTTTGAAAACTTCCAATTTATTCCAACATTACTTAAAAGATAGATAAAAACAGCTGGGGAAAGATATAAAAAGATATGTTTAAAACATAATAATGTTGAAAATAAAAATCCCATTAGATAATATCTTTCATGTCTAGCTGATAAAATAGTAGCAATCAATATCCCAAACATCATACCATTATATTGGAAATGAATATGATCAACAATTAAAAGACCTGGTGATAATACTAATGAACTAGCAATTATGAAAGCACTTATTTTATCTGTACTATAATTTATGTATACTTGCAAAGTTGCAAATAATAAAACTTCTGACAAGATCACTGTTGTTCTTTGAAATACAATGGTTGACCATCCATATTGTCCAACTTCAACAATATCAAGACATCCATCTTGTTTCACAATAGGTGGAACGAATAATGATAAGATATATTCAAAATATGCAAAAAATGGTGGATAATCTAATGTCCATTGACTTGTCTTTTCTAAGTACCAATCACGAAGAGGCAATTTGTTTGTTATAGCAAGCCAATTTCTGTGTACATCAAAATCTGTTGAATGATAAGTACCAAATAACAATACTTTTAGAAGAGTACTAGCTACCCATATATTCCATAATGAAAAGTTTCTTGTTCCTACTTTTTTAGATCTGATTGTTGAATCTTCAGTAACTTTTGAGGAATCATCCAGTTTCTTGTCTACTGTTTTTCTATTCCGTATACTGGATGACATATTTAAATAGTATGAGTAATGTAAAAGAGATCACCCTTCACAATGGTGAGTTTTTGGATTAGTGGATTCACAATTAAATAACTAACTGGTGTATGATTGTTATTTTGTTGATTTTTGCTCTATTAAGTAATAAATTTGCACGTGACATAGATTTTTTTTAGCTTTGAATTTTCCACTAAACAGTCTAATTTATTGATATTTTAATGGTTTAAAAACCTTTTATATACTCTGATAATATATAAGCATCATAACAATGCATAATATAGCTATATAACCTGTATATTTCAACAAATAGAGACCCGTTTTGCTCAAAATCTATTACCCTTCCCAATGAGGCAATTAAAATAATCATAATTATTTCGCCAACTGGACAAAAAATACAATTGAAACCACTTTTCTAAAAGGTTTTATTAAATAGTAATAACGATAAATTTCCCAACCAGTATATTTTAAGGATGTCTGATGAACCTATAAATGGCTCCGAATGGGGTGATGCTGTTTCTGCAAATCCAATAAAATCTGACGTGTCAATTGATGAAGGTATTGCTAATGAATTGGCAAACACCCTTTCTAAAACCAATTTTGAGGAGAATGAAGATATTAATGAAGAACAAGAGGAAACTAAAGAAAATTCACAAAATAGTATTGATGAAACAGATAATGATAAATCTAAAGAACCAATTGATACATCTGGTTTATTATCATCATTAACTGCTGATGCTGATAAAGGGTTTATTTCTGATTCCTTCACATCTCCAAAGAAAAATGAAGCACTTTTTAAAGATTCTGGTAACTCTTTAACAATTGATGCTTCTAATGATTCAGAATCACAATCACATTCATCAGGTTCCCCAAAAAAGGTTTCAGAACGTCGTCAAAACATTTACAAAGCTCCTAGATTACGTCGTAATCCAATAAAGACTGAATCTAAAAATGAAGCAACTGATATAGATCCTTTAGGTCCATTAGGAAATATATCTGCTGAAGCCTCTGAAGATAAGGATGATTCTTCATCACTTGATAACCCTTCTGATGTTAACCAATTATTAAAAGAAGTTGATGCTCCATTGTTTGAAATCAATAGAACTCCATTATCACCATTAAAGAAAATCAAATCACAAGATTCATCATCTGAAAACAATACAACGATAACTACTGTCTTAGATCCTGAACAAGAATTAGAACAAGCAAAATTAGAAGAGAAAAAGATTAAAGATGAAAAACCTTCAATGAAATTAGATATAGTAGTTGGTGATCCTGTTAAAGTTGGTGACATAACATCAGCCCATATTGTTTATTCCGTTCGCTCAAATACTGATTCTGATCTATTCAAAGCATCTGAAACAGTTGTTACTAGAAGATATAGAGATTTCAGATGGTTATACCGTCAATTACAATCAACACATCCAGGTAGAATTATACCTCCACCACCTGATAAACAAGCTGTTGGTAGATTCAATGAAGATTTTATTGAAGCAAGAAGATTTGCTTTAGAAAGAATGTTAGTTAAATTATCCAAAAATCCAGTTTTACAAAAAGATCCTGATTTCATAATGTTTTTACAAAGTGATAGATTTTCATCTGAAGCAAGAGAACGTGAAAAAGCTGCTGCTGCTGTATCTGTATTCACAAACGATGAAATAAGTAATGATGGGTCATTAAATAGTAGTTCAGGTGGTGGGTTCTTAAGTTCTTTAGGTGGTGCTTTTACATTTTCTCCAAAAATTGTTGAAACTGATGAATACTTTAAGGACAAGAGATCATACATTGAAGCCTTAGATCAACAATTCAAAGTCTTTTTAAAGAATTCTGAAACTGTTGTTATCCAAAGACATGATTTAGCTGTTGTTACAGATGAATTTTCAAATATTGTTACAAACTTAGCAGAATTAGAAATCTCTAAGAATACTACTGAATTATTCCAAGAATTTTCTAAAACCCAAGCAAGAATTAAAGAATTATTAGATAGATTATCTTTACAAGATATGCTAACATTAGGTGCAACATTAGATGAATACCAAAGAGTTATTCAAAGTATAAGAACCGTTTTCATACAAAGAGAAAAAATATTGACCCAATTAACAACGGCAGAATATGATTTAAAGAAAAAGCAAGCTTCATATGATAAAAATTTCAAATATAATAGAACACATGTTGAAAAGATAGAACAATTAAAAGCTGATTTACAAGGTCTTCAAACTAAACATGATAATGTAAAATTGAGATTTGATGAAATTAGCAATACAATAAAAGAAGAATTAGCTTCTTTTGAAGTTGAAAAAATTCATGACTTTAGAAATTCAATTGAAATATTTTTAGAAAGTACAATTGAAAGTCAAAAAGAAGCAGTTGAGCTTTGGGAAACTTTTTATAACGGGTTTTTGACATCAAATTAAGGAAGTGTCTTAAAAACTATTGGTTAATAGGATTTTGCTGTTGGCTGAATTGAAAAGTTTCATTTTGTAATAAAAGTCTTATGTAGACTATTTTTATATTGTTTTATATTATACTGTTGATTAATATTTCTTTTTATTTCATATACATTACCATTTACATCTAGATATAACTACAGTAGTTTAATTTATAAATAAATGCAAATGCTTTTTAATTAATTGTTTTTATACATGATATTTACAGTGATGTGAAATTTAGCTTTCTTCAGACTCAAGTTCTTCTTCTGAATCTGACAAGGACTCTTTCAAACAACGCTTGAATGCTTCATGGTGTACTTTTTGTTTTTCAATGTTTTCATACTTTATGATCATAGAATCAAAAGCATAACAATATTTTGCCTTTTTGTACATCCTTGAAACTTTTGGCAACAGAGGATATCTTTGACTGAAATGAGTCAAGACCAACTTCTTTGCTTTCATCTTCGAATGCACACTAAATGCTTCATCAATTGTTGAATGTCTTTTAGCCTTTGCTTCTTCCATTAATGAATTATCAAGAGTAGCTTCATGAATCAGTAAATCACTACCCATACCAATATTTTCAGCAAAATTAACAAAGTTTGGTCTGGTATCACCTGAATAGGAAATCTTGAATGTTGATTCTGTATTATTAAGTTTGAAAACAATAGATGAAGAATATGCCCAAGCACAATGAATTGCTGGACAGGTTTGGAAGGATGTAATACCAACATCTTCAAACAACTTATTTATTAATTGATAATTTTTATTTCTAAATCTGGGTCTTATTGGAGTTTTTGATTTATCCTCAAAATCTATAGCTTCTAATGGATATTGAATATATTCAGGTCTTGGTTGATTGACCAAGAAGTCTTGACATGATAAATACGTTGTTCTATTAAGAATATTTATATCAAAGGATTCCAATCTAACCCAGTCTTCTAGAAATCTTTCATATTGCCATGGAATTACCAAGTATAAAGTTTCGTTATTGTCTTTGTTATGAATGTACCATTCCTTTATAAGTGAAACAATACCATGGTGGTGATCAGCATGTAAATGACTTAAAAAGATAATCTTTAGTTCCTTAAAGTAATGTGGGATATCCTCTGGTGAAATAAATCTTTTAAATGAACCTAATGTATTTTCACCAGCATCTAATATAATTGATCTGAAATAACTATTACCTTGGTCATCAATATATGGAATTCTTACCAAATTACCTGTGACATTACGAAATACTGATGGAAGAGCACTTCCTGTACCTAAAGTATGAATTTCTACCTGATCACTCAATGGTTTTGTTAAATCTGGAGCTAGAGGTGAAACTGATCTATTTTCCATTATTTTATTGATGTATTCTTCTTTAATTGGTGCATCTTCTGTAGCTATTTGAGCAACAAAAGTTTCTTTTAATTCTTCAGAGTTTGAAATTACTTCTTCATCAATTTTAATAGTTTTCATTACTTTCTTTTCCATTATATTTTGTGCTTTAATCTCAAAACATTGTCCTGAATTCAATAGTTTGATATTTGGTTCAATATTTGATGGCATTAGTTTAATAGGTTCAGAAACTTTAGGCAAGTTAAAAGACTTATGATCAACATTTTTCAACTTTAGAGTCAATTTAGCACTTAAAAGATAATTGATTTTATTTTTGGAATATAAAGGGTGTGAGATTTGATGTTCACAGTCTGGTCCAAAAGAGTTCATGAATCTTCTATATTCATCACCAAAAACATCTATGTCTTCACCCAAGAAATGGAATACCGTAGCTGGACTTCCAATAGATTTCCAGTTAGTTTCAAAAGCAGACTTTAAATAATCCTTAGAAGGAATATCAATCACCAAAAAGTGAGGCATTTCTCTACCTTCAGCTAAAACTTGTTCAGGTTTAATGACAGTTCCATCATCTAATGTAATACTTTCACCACTAGCTAGTTTACTAAAAAGTGGACCTTTTGGTATATTTAGTTTGGTTGCAGCTTTAGCATCAAACTTTCCTCTTACATCATTAAATTTAACAAAGTAACAAGTAGATTGCTGCGAAGATGTTGTAAACTCTGGGAGTGATATTATAGAAGTAAATTCATCTGAAGTCTGTGTTACTAACATATTACTTGTACTATCAGCTTCTGGATTATAATTATTAGAGTCATTTTTCTCAGGGAACATCAGTGAGATAATTTCTGTTAATTTTTTGGAAATAGATGGTTTAAATGGTTCTTGTATAGCTGATTTATCTTGAAATGTATCTGAAGAATTTAAAATAATTGATTGCACAACAAATGAGTCTTTCTCTATTATTTCTTGATTTCTTAAAATTTGAGTTTGCAAATCTGTTCCAAATCTATAAATGAAAAACCTCCAACATGAAATAGCATATCTTAATAGTGGAGAACCATGAACAACATTCAATCCATACTGTGTACATTGATCAGCAATAGTCAAAATCAAACCAGGTAAACCACCAATAGTTTCCCAATTTAAGGTACCTGAGAGAAATACATCTGTTACCTTTGATAACCTAACTTTCTTCTCTATGCATAGTCTTTGAACCCCTTCAGGTATTTTCCCTATCAGAAGCCTATCTTTTGTTGAGCCTGAGCCCTTTCCTTCCAAATACAATAGAGGATGCTTAACATCTGATGTGGGTTGAGATACAACTGTTAAGTAAAACATAGAAACAAAAGATGAACTGCTGTGCTTGTATCTTTTGGACAGAGGATAAAATGCTGTCCTCTTTAAAATTTCTCTCTTAGAAAACAGTTTGATTGGATTACAATGATAAAAGTACTTTATACGTCTTTCAAAACTAAGATAACTGAAACCAACCAGACAAAACTCTACAAAGTTCTACAACTTGAATATTTTCATTCAGTGTTAAATATTTTTTTTTTTTTTTTTTTTTTTTTCTGTTACTGTTAGTACTCATCTCTTAAGCAATATTTCGATGATCTACAAATCACAAATCATAAATGACAAATTACAGTTTTAATTATAATATATTCTTATTCATTATTTTGTTTTTGAAAAAAATTAAAATTTCAGATCGTAATGGATAGTGTCTTGATCAAATACCAATGAGAATTAACCAGTTTGAAACTTTGCTAAATCAACTTCGAAAATGGGCAGTTGCATTCTTGTACAGACTTTGCCATATATAAGCTTCACTTAACAATAGCTCAATATCCTTTTCTGTCCATGATTTAGTAGGTGGATTTTGTAAAAACATCATTATATCTTGGAACTCTAATTGCTTTAATTCATCACTCCACTTCACAAGGAAAGCTGCACAAACATAAACATGAAATTCACTAAACCCATTAACCTCACTTAAATATGTATCCCACATTCTGATTGTATTTTTAACGCTGACTTCTCTCATTAATAGACAATTCATCCATCTAAATGAAAACTGTATAAATTCTAAACCTTCATTTTCTAAATGTGTATATAATTCTGAATCAATTCTACTAATTAAATCTTTTAATTCACCAACTTGTCTAATAATTCCTGGTTGTGCATGTATATAGTTATCTTGAATACCATCTAATAACTTAGATAAACACCAAAAAGTATCTGCTTCTACCGCATCCAAAACTTCTGTTGGTAATACCTTAGGATCAAAATTTTCAACATTGACATCTGGCTCAAGATACATACTTAAGAATGTTTGAAAAAATGGAGTTGCTAAGTCATTTATACCTTGAACATAACCAGATGCAGGATGCCTAACAGCCCAAAGATACAAAACACGCTCCAAAGCACGCTGTGTTGTTTCAAAAGAGTACAACTTGATATGTGGATTAGTTCTTGGAATATCAATTTCAATTTGGTGCCATGTAGCTTGATCTTTATTGTCATTATTAAAGTTCTGTTGAATTCCATCTGTGTATTCTTCTCTCTTTCTTAAAAGTTGTGATACTCTTCTATCTGAATTTGTAGGTAGATACCCTAATAATAATTGCCAACTGATAGGTCTTAATTCATAAGGTATACCATTCCAGGATATTTTTTTCAATGTGTTCAAATCAACATTTGGTTGTTGAATAATTCTTTTAAATTTATTGAATCTTGAAACAATAGCGTTGAGCTCTTCAGTTTCTTTATTGGTTTCATTTAATGATGCAGTTGACATAGTTGGAGGGTAGAGAGTATATAATGCATTTGCTGGATCCTTCAAAATGGCATTTGCATGTGCTTTAATACCATTAGGATTTGAATGATGTTTTGTAATTGTAGGATATTCTATTGAATCACTTGATGATATATATGATGATGTTTTATTCAATGCATTTGAACTCAAGTCCAATTTACCTAGACAGTCATCAACATCTGCATCCCAATCATCATCAGAATCAGGATATTGTTCTGATGTTCTGGGTGTGTTCAAATGACTATTATAAGAAGGACTCTTTGTCAATCCTCCAGAGCTATAACGTGATTTATTTTTGGATTGCTTGCTTTTTGGTTTTGAATTAGATGAGTTTGATATTGTAGGCATTAACGAGGGGGTACTATTGTTACTGACTGTTAAATGAGAGAATGATGCACCAACAACTTTAACATCTTGAACATCATCATCAAGAACAGATTTCTTACCTTTATAGTCTTTCTCCTTAAATGCAGATTTAATACTCTTTAAGAAAGATGAACTTGAGTGTGTACCATTGTTACCTCTTCCTCCACCTTGGTCAAAAGTGAATTCATTTTGATCTGATAAAGACAACATCATATGTTAGTATTTGATAGTTTTTTGTAAAGCAGAAGATATATATAATATCTCCCACGAAGTGTGTTATTTGAAACACATAATTAAAACAATCCAAACTTACAAACCTGTGACATTTCCTATTAAAAGTTGATACTTGTTAGTAACCAAAAGCCTTAAACGAGGGACAAAGCATGTGAAAACAGTTGCAAGATCAATGAGATTTAACGCTTTGACAACAATTGAAACACTTCTAATTCATTTATGGAGTTAATACTTACATGGCTATCACGATGAGTGTGTCGATTGGCCATCTTCTTCACCACAATTCCAACTTCCAACTACTACTAACAGCTCAAACCAGCACATATTCTAAGGCAAAAAAATAATCGATCAACCAAAAAAACAACAACTATAACATCCGAACACCAACTAGTCAACGGAGTCACATGATTTGTTTGATTACATAATTTCTTACAAATACAGATTTTTCAGAAGTCAGAATTTTTTTTTTTTTTTAATATGGATTAATTAATTAATGAGTAGAAATTGTAATTTATAAATACCACTGTGTTCCTCAATTATAGTTTTAAACTACTTTTACATTTGGTTTAAATACATCCAAAAGTTTTCTCTTTCAACAATAGGTTAATAAGTCATTGCACGAATAAGTTCAACCCTGAATTCACGTCTCATTAACTCAACAAAAAACTATTTGCATTAATTTTCAATCTTATCTCATCTCATCTCTCAAATATTAAACCATAAATAATGTCAACTGAACAATCTAAACCTGCTGGTCGTACAATTCTAGCTTCAACCATTGCTAAAAGTTACATCAATGAAGTACAAGAAGGTGTTGCTAAATTAAAAAGAGCTCCAAAATTAGTTGGATTTTTAGCCAATGAAGATCCTGCTGCTCAAATGTATGCTGATTGGACTGGTAAAACATCACAATCTTTAGGTTTTGATTATGAACTTAGAGTTGTTGACAAAGACGAATTAGAAGAAGCTATTATCGATGCTAATGGTGATGATAAAGTTGATGGTATCATGATTTACTTCCCAGTATTTGGTGACAGACAAGATCAATACTTACAACAAGTTGTTGCTTTAGAAAAAGATGTTGAAGGTTTAAACCATAAATATATTCAAAACATGTATCACAATATTAGATTCTTAGATAGTGAAGAAACCCAAAAATCAATTTTACCATGTACTCCATTAGCTATTGTTAAAATTCTAGAATATTTAGGTGTTTACAATACATTACTAGCATATGGTAATAGATTATATGGTAAACAAGTTGTTATTGTCAATAGATCTGAAATTGTTGGTCGTCCTTTAGCTGCACTTTTAGCAAATGATGGTGCTACTGTTTACTCAGTTGATATCACTGGTATTCAAAGATTTACTAGAGGTGAAGGTCTAAAGTTAAATAGACACCACGTTGCTGATGTTGATATGACTCTGGAAGAAGTCTGTAAAAATGCCGATGTCATTGTTACTGGTGTCCCATCACCATCATATAAATTCCCAAATGAATACGTTAGAGATGGTGCTGTTGTTGTTAATTTTTCAAGTGAAAAGAATTTCAATCCTGATGTCAAAGAAAAAGCCAGTTTATACGTTCCAATGATTGGTAAAGTAACTATTGCTATGCTATTAAGAAATTTATTAAGATTAACTGATAATAAATTGAATAAGGAATAATTTATTTCTTCTTTACATGTATCATTTCATTTTTCTCTCATTATTTATAAGTTTCTCTTCTCATGACCCCAAATTTATCTCTTTTGTTTCTTTCCTGTTTATTTTTTTTTTACTGTTTTATACTTTTTCATTGTATACTAGCACATTTATTTCATAAATATAGATATTCCCCTTTTTTTAAGTGATTTTATTACAGATCATAGTTGAATTATAGAACTATTTTTTAAATTATTATACAATATAAACACAACAAATGCAATACCTTGAATCTTATTGATCAACTTTATCTAAATTTTTGCTTTTTTTGAACTTGGTTCTTCATCATATTCAATATCATCAAAATCTTCATCAACTTGATCATATTTCTTTTTCAAACCCTTCATTTTTCTAGTTTGTAATTTCATTAAATCTTGTTTACCAACATGAACTCTACCTAATTTATCACCAGCAGAATCTGTTTCAACATTCTTTTTGACCTTTGCTTCTAATTGTCTTGGTTTCTTCATAGCTTCCTTTTCCATTTCTGGAGAAGGTGTTTCATATCTTCCCACTATAAAATCAAATCTAGGACCAATTTCATTTAATTCAACTCTTGGGACTTTTTGACCACTTTTAAATGTTTTTAATAAATATACTCTGAAGTTTACTTGTGGTAATGGTTCACCTTCTTGGAAATCAGCTGCTGTTATAGAAATGATATGTTGTAAACCTGCAACATCTTGTAAGTTTGTAGTTTCACCTCTAAAGAAATCTAAGAATAATGATTTTATATGTTTATAAACTGGATGTGTATCAAATACTGCACCATTGAAAGTGAACATAGGTTTTAAACCAACAGCAAAAGTAGCCTTTTTAAAATCTGATAATAATTTATAATTATCAGCAATTTGTAATTCAATCATATCATATAATTTATAACCAAATGTTCTTGCAAATGTTAAAGTATTTTTTCTCTTTTTGTTAGAACTTGAAAATACTAATAATGAAGTATCATTCTTTTCAGAGAAAAATTCAAATTTTGAAGCATCTTCAAAAGGTCTGACTTCATTCTTTTTACCAAACTTTTTGATATCTGGTTTTTTTAAAGCAGCTAAATCAACCATTGCATCATGTAATAGTTTGTTACCTGTTGAACCTGTGATGAATAATGCTTGTTTAACATTTTCTACTAATTTTGATTCTTTGTTTTTAAGAGCTCTTTTGGAACGAGCATTTTTAGCTTGACTAAATAAAAAGTGTTAGTATATACTGTTGATCTGAAAATAAAGTAATATGAAGTAATTTATAACATACACAGTTCTAATCATCTTGATAAATTTATTTTATAGTAGAACCTTAAAAATATTAATTATTTGTGTCTTCTGTAAATTAAATATTTCACTTCAAAAAAATTTTACCTCATCGCTCTAAATTTTAAATCCGAGGGCATTTTCCCGGAATTCAGATTTTTTTCGAAAAAATTGTCAGAAATCAAAAAAAAAGTGTAAACACAACAAGAGTAAACAGTTTCAAGATTTGGATCTCAATAGAAAGAGTACTATTATATCAAGGGATCAATAATAACAACAGTGTAAAGTTATTATGTTTGCTCCCAGATCAGTAGGAAATGGGTCATTTGTTCCTAGAGGAACAGTAAATGATGAAGATCAAGTGATTACAAAGAAACCTAAAGACAATAATGTTAGCATTCAAAACACTAGATTCACTAATATTTCAGCAGAATTAACTAGAAATTCTCAATATGTCGTTTCAAAATTAGCTGCCTCACCTTTGATTATAAATTCAGAATATTCTAGTGAGCTTAAAGGTTTAATTGATGATAATACAGGTTATGGTGCTTTACAATCTGATGAAATGGTATATACTTGGAACTATAACTCTCCAGATGGTATCCCAACTACAATTCAATTACCTGTTATTCCTTCAAATAATGGGTTTCCTCCAATAGCTAAATTAATTCTTCCAAGTCCTGGTAACTCTGAACCAGGTTTAGTTACTATTAATACTCATACTGGACACGTTAGATTTTATGAAAATATAGGTGATGCATCATCAATTGGTTTACTTCAACAACACAAAGGTTTAAACCATCAAGTTAAGTTATCTGATAGAGAAGTAATCAAATTTGCTGAAAATGCTGAACCTGCTGGTATTGTTCTTTGTACCACAACAGGTAGAGTTATCTTATTATCATTAAAGAATTCTGCTGGTAAACCTTTTATCACATCAACAGATATAATTCGTAAACAAACTGGTTTCTTTTCATTTTCTGTTCCTCCAAATAAAGACATTATTTCAATCAAGGTTGGTCCAATTCTTGGACAAGGTGAAAGAATTATAACAACTGCTAGTATTGGTGGTGAAATCCAAGTTATATCATGTTCAAGAGATGGTCAATCTAAATTATTATTCCAATATGAATTAGCTAAAGTTCTCACTGAATATTTATATGAATTATATCCACAAGTTGCAAATGGAATTGATATATTAGATATTTCTTTATTGACTAATTTTGCAAACACTGATGTCTTTTTGGTGCTATCAGCTTTTAAATCATCACCAACAACTTCAACATATGTCTTATTCACAGTTAAAAGAGAATCTGATATATTAACAATATTTTCTGCATATCAATTAAAAACTTATAATACACCATATAAATCAATTCCAAAGTTATATGTTCCAAATCCACAAACTTCTGCTTTCATTACTTTTGACAATTGCATAATATTAACAGATGTGGTTACTTCATTGGATCACAGCAAGAACATGAAACGTAAATGGGAAGATATTATTACACTTAGAGGTGATTATTCTATAATAGGTTCAGGTAGTGAAAACAGTCAAACTGATGATGAAGGTAATATTATCATTCATCCTTCTGTCTATGTGATATCACCAAATATTGGAATCTTGAGAATTGAACGTATAAAATCAGATAAACAACATCAAGAAGAAACAACAAAGGTTTTATCAACATCAATAGTCAAGTCTCATATTGAACAAGCTGTATTTTATGGTGAAAATGTATCAAATCCTATTGAGTTTGATTTTCCAGAAGCAGTACCATTAGATAAGGCAGAGATTGAAACATATTCTTTACAAGTTGCAGATGAAATTTTAGTATCAAAATCATCATATTTACCACCTAGATTATCAAGTATTGAAGATCATTTAACACTTCGTCAAAATAAGTTGAAAAAATTAATCTCATATTCACATACTAATTTCCAATCTATGGTTAGCATTGATGTTAAACTTGCTCTTATTTCTGCGCTTGAAAAAGTTACAGCCGGTCTTAGATTATACCAGTCATTATCAAAGTACAGAGAAGACAGAGAATTACAAGAATTATTTACATTATCAATAAATCATCATTATAAAAAGGCTTCTGATTCATTACAATCTGAATTTTTCCTAAATGGATTGGATAGATTAGGTGAATTTCTCAACACATTTTTATCAAATATCAATGAACATGACCATTTAAAGATAAATGTGGGTGAAACATTATCTTCTATTTATTCTGAAGTATTAGAAATTGAAAAAGAATATCGTTATCATCTATTTCAGCTTGATAGTAAAGATTTTGGAACAAGGGAACCATGGTTCATATTCTCAAATGTTATTGTTCATCTTGATTCAATATTTCAAAAAGTTACTGATACAAATCGTAATAACTTGAACAATACAGAATTTAATACAGTACTTGTATCATTAGTGGAATCTTTATTCTATTTATCTCAACAAAAGACTTCATGGTTATCTCAAGAACGCCAAACAAGAGAAGTTCAAGATTCATATACTAAATATGAATCATTACTTAAATCAAGATCAAGTAATTGGACCAAAACATTAGTATTATTTGGAGCAAAATCTTCTGCATTGGCAATTGCTCAAACATATGGTGATTTAAAATCATTAGTTGAAATTTCAGATGAAGATAGAGAAGGTGCAACAGGTGAAGAATTATTACGTGTTTCAGAGAGATTTGATAACTATTTCCAAACATTTGGATATGAATTCGCTGAGACTTTATACAATTATTACATTAATACTGCAAAATTTCAAATTTTATTATTAGGTTTTACTGACTATAATCAATATTTACAAAGATTTTTCAAAGAAAATGATTTAGGCAAAATTTCTTGGATAAGAGATATTTTAGATAATGATTATTCTAAAGCAGCCAAAACTTTATACAATGTTGCTAAAAAAGATGATGATCTACAAGATGACAGACATTTACATTTAAGTATTGCTAAATTAAGTGCTATTGCTGCTGAAACAGAAGATGATTTTATTGTTGAGATTGAAGAACAATTAGATTATGTTGAAGTTCAAAGTAAAATTTTATCACAATTGGCTGATTTCATTAGACCAGATAGTGATACTGCTGCTCAAGTTAGTGATATTATGAACAGTTTCTTTAAAAAAGTCTATCTAGGAAACGGTGACTTTAAAATTTTCAGAAGATCATTATCCAGAGCTTTAGATAGATTATTATCTAATAAGTCATTAACAGTTAATGAATTAGTTGACATTTTTACCCTTTTAGATACTACATCAGAAGATAGTTCATTGAACTATTTTTATGCTTTAAAAATGTTACATCTATCAAACAAGTCATACGAAGAAAAAGTTGAAAATGAAAAGATTATTTGGAAAAGAGCTATCTTAAGTGATGATTGGAGTTCAGTAATATCAAAGAGTAATATCTCTAGTGAATCATTGAAAGAATTAACAGAAAATACAATACTATTCAAAACTTTATTAAATTTTTTCAAAGATGCATTATACCAACCAGTCAATAATTATCATGTTTCTTTACCTACTGTTGCTAAATTGATAAGCATAGATTCAAACAAAGATTTATTAAATAGATACAAGTCGATCTCTGATACTGAAGTTAATAAGTTAAAAGATGAAATTGCATTTGAAAACAAAATAATCAAAGATCTAGGTATTGAAGATTTTGATAAATGGATTCAAGGTTTGGTAGGAACTGCTAATGAAAAATCTGGTGCATCAAAAGTTATTAACTATGCTACAATGGAACTGCAAGATTAAGATCCTGGATGAGATATTGTTGTTTACATTGTACTGTATAATAAGTCAACTTTATAAAATTTCACGTACATTTAAATTATTTACTAGTATATCTTAAAACTTGTAGTGAATCTTAATTTCAATTTCTGAATTGCAAAACCGTATACCAATGACCCATATTTGTTATAGTTACCTTTTATCACCCTTGTTGTCAGTTATGTTATTCTATATCCTCTTCCTGATTTTCAACTCTGAGTCTCACCAAAGTTTCAGGTAGTGGTGGATCTTCCTTATTTTCATAGTCATCTGGGGAGTAATTACTTAGAGTCACTAAAATAAAATAGAGATTTTGTTAGTATATAATTGATTAGATAGCATACATAATAATTTACTTACTTGATGCTAATGACACTGCTTTTATTATGTGATTCCAGTTTGACAATATCATTGAAACAGCTTCTGTACCATCCGATATCGTCTCTAACCTAGACTCCATAGCCTCTAGTTTTGTAGCAAGATCTTGTGTAGAGTGTTTAATTTCAGTAAGAATCTCCAATTCTTTACGTTTTTCATGTATCTTTTGTTCAAATGACATTATTAATTGGTGTTATTCTTAGTTTCTTAGTTTCTTACTTTATTTGTGTTTGTGTTTGTTTTTGTTTTTGTTTTTGTTTTTGTTTTTCTTTTTTTTTTTTTTTTTTCGTGTACTACTTACTGCTTCTTTCTTACTTATTAATTCTCTACGATGAATTTTTAAATAATTTCATTAATTTCATTAGGTCATTATATAACTTCGAGTTGAACTTAGAGTTTAAATATTCAAACTTAATATCTTAATATCTCAAATCTGAGATTGAAAATGTAAAAATGTAATCATATCATCAAACTTAAAATATTAATTTTCAAACTAACTCAAATTTTTTGTTTCTTCCAATAGAGTTTGTGTTCTAGTAAGCAAACGAATATCATCATTATCTTGATCACGTTCACGATCATTGTTCTGTCTTGGTCTTGCCACAGAGCTCCCTCTTCTTTTCTCTGGTGAAAATCCCTTTAATCTCTTCAACAAATTATCAACAACATCTTCAGCTTCTTGATCTTTTTCTGATGATGTACTATTTGCTCTAGCATCTTTTGCTTTTTTAGATTCTAATAATTGTTCCTTTCTTCTTTCAAATGTCTTTTTACGTTCCTCATTCATTATATTATCTTTCTGAACTTTTTTGAAGTCATTAATAAAATCATTAATTTTTATTAAAAATGTAGATCTAGCAACAACATCTTTTGGATCTTCACCAAAATATTTCATCAATTTATCAAAATCATGTTTAACTAATTCATTTTGATTAGACAATAATTCATGTTTTCTTTTTGCTTCAGGTAGTCGTGGCAGAACTTTTCTTAAGATTTTATCATCAGGATGTAATTTTGAAGGATCACTTAAATCACCATTTTCAACAGCTCTCTCAACACTTTTAATGTTTTGAACATATGAATTAATATCTGTTGACAACTGATCAAAAGAGACTCTAGATGTCTTATTTAATGAAGATAATTCCTGTAAAAAGTTCAATAGTTCTGGATATTTTTCTCTTACAACCCTTTCAATATAATGAAGAAAACTGTTTTGATTAGTCTTGTCCTTTGTTAAATTTAATTTAGATAAAGATGCCAACTTAAACCCTGTAACATGTTTTTTATTCATATAGTTACCAATTTCTCTGATTAGGATTAAAATTGATTGGAAGTTTACTGAATTCTTAATAGCTTGAATGGATTCATCAATTTCTTGTAACTTTGAAACTAAATCATAGTAATCTTTCTCAAAAGTTTGGATCATCATCAATGCTTTAATTCTAGCCTTCCAATATGATCTTAAATTGAAGAATAGTTCAAGATATAGTCTATCAGCTCTTGCCAATTGATTAGGATCTTTCTTTGGTTTAATATCATTGATATAATCATATGAGTAAGGCAAAAAGTTATTAGACAAACTAGTAGGTATTTTATTTAATGAATCCTTTGCAAAAAACTCCAAGATAATGGTGCTATGTATTATATCATTGTCACAATGCAAAACCTTTTGTACCAATTCTTCTTCTGATATATTAGCAAACATATGTAAGTTTATACCAAACTGTTGTGAAACTTCCCTTAACAATATAGTCACCTTATCAGTTTTAGTAGTTTGTGCTGTTTTTGGACGTTTAGCTGCAATTTCTTTAATCTTAAAAAGATCTTCAACTTCCTTTAAAACACCAATTTCTTGAAGTTCTTCAACATTAATACCTTTCTTAATCCATAATGTATCTTCAACTTTGTCAATATTATCCCAATGTAGTTGTTTTAGCTTTTTGTTTGCACTATATCCACGATTTAATTCTTCAATTTTATTTGCAGACAAAATAGATGCAATTGATTTAAATTCAATATCTGTATTAATTCTTAAATCTGTTGGCTTCTTATTTGATGGATGTGATAGATCAGGAACAGGGGCAGAAACGGACCTCTTACCAAACATTGGTGCCATTGGAGGAGGAGGAGGAGGTGGTGGTAGTGCAGATGGAGCTGATGATGTTGTCTTTCCATCAGTTGCTCCTAGCATTGGTGGCAATGGAGGAGGAGGAGGTGGTGGTGGAGGTGCTGCTGCTGATGAAGAGTTTGTACCACTAGAAGATGACAACATTGATGGTAAAGGTGGTGGAGGTGGTGGTGGAGGAGGAGGAACAGTAGAAGTAGGTATTGTTGAAGATGTAAGATGAGGTGGTAAAGGAGGAGGTGGTGGTATTGAACAATTTTGTGATACTGGATTTGAGGATGGTAAAGGAGATGGTGTCAATGGTAAACTAGCCACTGAACCTGAAAACATTGATGGCATTGGAGGAGGAGGAGGAGGTGGTGGTGGTATAGTTAATAATGATGATGAAGAAGGAGCTGTTGAATTAGTAAATGGAATACTAGACAAAAATTGAGGGACAGGAGGTGGGGGAGGAGGAGGAATAGTGAAGGAATTTGAAGATTCACCTGAATCTAATGGTGTAAAATTTGGAGGTGGTGGTATAGATGATAGTGATATATGACTATTATTACCAGTAAGTGAAGATGAAGAATTGGTGCTACCATTATAAAATGGAGAAAGAACAGATACTGCAGAATCTGGGCCATCATAAGAAATGCTTGTTCTTAATGGATCAACAGAGCTAGAAACTGAACCTTTTTTAGGGGTTTCTCCTGCTTCTGGAATCACAGGTTGAATATTGAATGCAGGTTTCTTAAATACAACAGATTCCCAACTAGAATTTGATTGTGAGAAAGGACTTTTTTGATTTGTAATTAATACAGAATCTGAAACATTCTCATTCATTGTAAGACCAAGTGACTTTGTTGTCATTAATGAAAACGATGACTTGGTTCTGGACAAGGAAGATGTTCTTTTAATTGAAGATGATGATTTAATACCATTGATTTGTTGATTATTTGAATTTTCCACCGATTTAGATCGTTGTGATAATGATTTCAGTAATGATTCATGATATTGGGCTGTTATTGAAGAACCTTCAAATACATTAGAAGATGCTCTTTGAGGAATTGGACGGTTTGTTAATGTGATTTTGGCCATATCTTTATCATATTTAGTCTTTTCATTTTTTCTTATTTGTTCTAATTCTTCAATCTTATCCTTTAATTCATTTATAATTTTATCTTTATACTCTAATTTAGACTCTAACTGACTATTCTCTCTTATTAAATCACCAGATGATAAATTAACTGCCTTCTTTAAAGTATCAACTTCACTCTGAAGATCACTGACCTGACTTTCATAATCTTTAACTTCTAACATGGCTCTTTTAGCAATATCATCTGTAGTCAGTTGATCCATTAGCCTTTGTATTGCAACATTTAAAACACCATCTGAACTTTGATAATCAACATTTAAACTTTCTTTTGATATATTTTCAATAATTGAGTTTATTAATTTAAATAATTTAGAAGATTCACCTGAAGTATGCTCATCCAGAATCTTTGTTAAATTTTGAATAATATCAGTTATTGTATCACTTAAATCATCATATAGAACAATTTTGGATTTCAATTTGCTGTATAATTTATCAAATTCAGATTGTGTATCCAGATTAAGTTCTGATAGAATATTATCTTTCCTTATAGATGCTTCCATAACTTGAAACCTCTCAATTTGTTCATCAATCATTGGATCATCAATAAGTTTCATTTTTCTAAAGAGATCTGGTAAATTTGCTTCTTTAAGTTTAACATGCATTATTCTTTTATCATTCATGGATTCAGCTCCTTCACATATTGAGATTAATAAAAATAACGAACTCAACATCAATTCTTTTAACACAATATTTGTCAGAACATAATAATTACCATCTAATAGAGTATCTAAAGAGTTAATCCAACTTGTAAATAGGTTATGATTTGTTGAAGTTAGAGTGAGATCCATATTGGATGATGTATTTAATGCCTTCAGTATATTATTTCTTCCCAATGGTGCATTCCAGTAACTTAATAAGATCAATATATCAGTTATTATTTTCATATTATTAATACTACCTGATGTAAACCTTTTTATAAGTAATATTCCCACAAGATGAACCATAATCTCTAAATTTTCAACAATCAAATCAGTTCCTCTTTTGAAATTTGTAAGATCTTTGAAGCATGTAATTATTAAAAAATAAATTTCATCTCTTTCAACTGATTTTAAACTTTGATTATGATCATTTGATATATCAAATAATTTGTTATGACCATCTAAAGATAAAAACAGTTCCACAAAGTCTTTAGATCTTAATGATTTTTCTAATTTGTGCAAGTCATTAAAACTTAGATTACTTAACCTTTTTATAAACCAATTTGGTGAATATTTTATATCACTATTAAGTGATTCATTTATTGAAGTAGTAAATTCATCTGAATAATTGGTATTTGATTTTGAATTACCTCTTGTAACAGTTTCTTCATAATCTCTTTGATGCTCTTGACATATAAGGTTCCATTTTCTTGAAATTGACATTGATCTTAAATTTCTAGTAGCTTCTGGAGTAAATATTCTGCTCTCTAAAAGTTTTTCAAATATGATATCAACGATTTCATTTGTTGGAGGTTGGTCTTTATCATAATTTAAAAACTCATAATCTATATCATTAACACTTAGTCTATTTGTTTTCTTTTTCTTTAATGCTGACTTTGTACGTGTCACATTACCTGTACCTTTTATTGATACTGATCTGCTATTATGTACTGAATCTGAAGTCAGAGGTTTCCTTACAGGCTCTGTAATAGATATTGAATATGGATGCCTAGATGAAGGTATAGGCATGATGTCTAGCTAATGGCAAACGGCAAATGAAGAGTTGATGTGATTAGTATTTCTTAGTAAAAGGTTTTTTGATTATTTACATCAACCGCTGTATTAAAAAAACACGAAAAAAATAATAATGGTGTCTGGATGTTGAACCAGAGTTTAGTGATATTTCCTTTTTGGAAGCTAGGCTGAATTTTGATTTTCTCCTTTTAAATTCCGTAGCATTTAGGCAGGTCTTAGCTTTTCCTTCTCCTTCTAAAAAATTCAGTTCTCTGCCTAATTTAGGCTGACGGTATTTCGTTAAAAATTTTCGACAAAAATTATCCATATTTTTTTTTTTATTATTATCAACTAACTCACAAATTATAACTTTTATTTAAACTACTAATAGCAATAATGTTGTCTATACATATGAGAAATAGATTACCATATCTACTAAGGCCATTAAGAACACCTTCCAAATTACTTTTAAGAAACATCCAAACAAGTTCAATACTTTTGAATGCAACAATAAAAACATCTGGTCCAGTGGCATCATCAGTTCATATTAAATCAGATACTGTTTCCATTGATAGAGAATTACCAGATCCTTTAAAAGAAGTTAGAAGAAACAGAATACAGTTTGTTTTATTTTGGATTTCTATGGGTATTGGTGCTTTCTTGATTATAAATTATGAAAAACAATGTTCTCCAATTATTAATACCACACTTCATTTCTTAAGAAGATCATCTGTTATTAGAAAAGAATTAGGTGATGAAATTACATTCAAAAGTGTTTATCCATGGATCCAAGGTGAATTAAACTCAGTTAAAGGTGTAATCGATGTCAACTTTACAGTCAAAGGTTCTAAGAATTGGGGTACTATTAGATTAAAAGCTGATAGAGAAAACAAGAGAAGTGAATTTTTAATTCATGAATGGTCTTTACAAGTTGGTGATAAATATTTTGATCTATTAGCAGATGATAGTGTTTCATTTGTTGTTTAAATTAACTAATGGAATATACTTTGGGAATAATGATGTGAGATTGATAAAAAAAAAATTATGTACATAAATCTCTAGCCCATACTTTTTGATGAATTATGACGAATATATAGCTGCTGTTGAATCTGATGGCAATGTTAAAATAAAATGCTATACTGAATCAACTTCAATTTTAGTTTTATAATAATATATGATCCTTAAAGGGTTAGTTTCATGTTCTTTTTTAAGAATTATATTGTATCAATTTTTGTCATGTTCAAGGCGATATAATATCACAATTACAATTGCAACAAACGTTTTATGCTTTTGCAACCACATAATATAATATTGTATTTAGTGTATATTGTTAAAAATTAGCAATCAATAAAAAAAAACTGAGACAAAAGGAAACAGAAAGACAAAACAAAAAGAATAAAAAAGAAGATCAATAAAATCATAAAAGTGTTCAAAAGAATAAGGAATCTGTGATAAAAAAAGTGTTTTTGCTTTCCAAAAAGAAGTTTAATAGTACATATTTTAAATATAAAGACCAAATCATATAGTATCATAAAAAAAGAATGATAGGGCCTTGAAGGAGAAAGTAAAGTTTGAAAAAATGGAAAAAGGGTTCATAAAAAGCTGTAAATAAGATGTTCTTCTAGGTGTATTCCTGTTGTAAATGCCAAAATGTTATGATAAAAAATAATAAATAAATCTGTTTTAATAAAGGTGAATACATTGAACAATTTATTTTGGTCTTAGACTGTCAATAAAAGTTCTTTTATTTTCACTATAATTGGTAAACTCATTCTCGTATTGATCTTCTTCTTGAATATCTTCTTCATTATAATTGTTGAAATCATTGTCAAAACCAGAATTGTTGTTATTTACCGCAGGAACTGATGTTGAAGCATTGTTGTTATTACTTATATTTGACTGTATTGAAGAGTTTATAGCTGTGGCAGAATTGTTTAAATTATTTAAACTAGCATTACTGATATTGTGATGACTTAATCTATCAGATGAATGTTGGTCATTTGTACTTTCATCATCCAATATTGAGTTAGCTGTTGAATTTGTATTAGAAACATTTCTTGAGAATGGTGATGGTGAGGATGGAACTCTTTTTGAATATGATGGAGTAGGTTGATGTAATGATTTTGCTAATTCATTATCGCTATTATCTAAGTTTGATGGTAGAACATCATTATAATATTCAGTTAAATTTGTAGTTGATGTATTTATGGAAGAATCTGATGCAAGAGGTATTTGTTGTGGATTCTGTAGATTTCCTTGACTTTGTAAATTTGTATATGAAGAATTTCTTGAATTAACTGAATGTCTAAATTTCTTTTTATAAGCAGGGATATATCTCTTGGAATTAGATCTTGTTGGAGTTGAGTTATTTGAGTTATTGTTATTATTATTACCATTCTTTTCATCATCAATCTCAGGATCAGAAGAGCTTGTTATGTTTGAACCTTCATTATCATCCATCTCATAACCGTTATTACTTTGCATTAACTGTTGGATATTTGTATAACTTAGATCTTGTTCTATTTCCTTAGAATCATGAGCTTTATCAAATTCTGAATCTTCTTGGTCTAACCTCTTCTTGGTTCTAATGTAGAAGAAGATTGCAATTATCACTGCAACACCACAAGGAATACCAACTGCACAACCGACAGCGATAGACGTACTGTTGCTGACCATATTGTAAAATAAAACGAATGAGGGTTGGTCCAACTAATACTGAAGTTCAACGAGTGATATCACGTCTTTTAAACCTAGTGTTTGGAGCTTGAAGTAGAGTAATTGAATCTCAGATTGAGTATAATAAAGTGTATAAAGGGGGATTTTTTTTTTCTAAAAATTTTCTTTTACTACTATTCTCTTGACAACCAAAAAAATCAAAACAGATAAAAAGAATTAAAACCAAAACAAAAATTAGAAAATACACCAAAACTCTTAGTTTTAATAGGGAAAGTTGCTCTTTAAATGGTGTACCTGATAACTGAAACTATTTGTGAAGTGAAAGAAGGTACAAGTGATCAAATATGATATCATAGTCGTGTTAGATCGACAAATAGTATAGTAACACTAACTAGTGATTTTCCTCTCCTTCCAACAGGTTGATTGTTATTTGTTAGACAGCAAACAAAGTCCTCTCTCCGCCTAGGCTTGGCTCATCTCCAAACTGTCTCTGCCTGTGCGCCTACCGTCTCTCTGCCCAGCAACTGTCTGAGTCTAGCCCCCGATACCGGTTCTATTTATAAAATTGTACTACTAGTAGATTAATTAGAGAAGGATTTATATAAACTAACTAGTAGCAACCAAATGTTACCATATACAAGTTTCTAAACGTGATTGATGCTGTTTCAAAATTTCAAGTACTATGAACTACTCGAACAAGGTCTTCGCTAATTTGCTTCATCTCTTTGTAAGTCTCTTTATCAGTAAAGTCATCAGGATTTAATTTGCTAAGCAGTGAACCTCCAATATATGCCCCATTGTTCAAAACCGCTTTTACACCATTATCATTACTTTGCTTGTCAACTGAATCAATAGTTCTTAAGACAGTCAAGAGAGCTTGTGAATGATTTGTGATGATCAATTCATACTTAATTCTAATTAAAACTCCAATTGTCTTTGTAAGTTCAAATAAATATCCAATGTTAATGCTGTTTGAATTGTATTTGAAAATTTTAGTTAATAAATCATTAAAATTAACATAATTAGGATCATAAATACTCAATTTATTTATTAATAAAAGAAGACAAACTTTAAAATCATCACCATCACTATTCAATAAATTTCCAACAATATCACTTTCAAGTATTAAAATCAATTGTTTCTTTGTTAATAAAACAATTGTTTTTTTCAAAAAAATCACCAATAGATTTGAAAAATTACTGTAATACTTATTATTTCTTATAGTTGCTTCAATTAATAACTTGAACTGTAGAAAACTTTCCTCATCATCAAATATAGAATTGATTGTATCTATTGATATTAGACTTTTCAATATATGTAAAATTCCTTGAAATTCAACTGGGTCTAAAAGGTATTGATATTTTAATAAAACATCTCTTATAATTTTTGGATTTTCATCAATTATTGAATCACGATCTTTGCTTGAACTGATAGAATTTCCAATAATGATAAAACTTGATGATATTATATATCCATTTGTTTCATCTGCTGATTTTACGTTTAATAAACTCTTCTTTAAAGCTTCACCTTTATTAGAACTTGTAGGGTGGGAGGAAATATTTCCAACAGATGCATATACTCTTCTTTGAACAACTAATTTATTAGGGAAATAAAAACTATTCAATAACCTGAAAATATCAATAGTTGTTAATAATAACCTTGAATCATCATTTTGAAATCTATAACTCATATTTGAAGTCAAGTTTTCTAAAATATTAGAGTATGAGTCATTGACATCAGAAAAATCATTTAACTCATCTAGTATATCTTCATCCAATTCATCGTCTTCTTCAATATTTTCGTTATTAATACCTTCATCTTTTTCTATGGAAGCTTTTGAATCAACATCTTTTGTCAAGATTTCAGAACCAATATTTTCTTTCAAAAACTTATCATAACTATTAAGAATTATATCAATATAACTAATTTCAGATCGCTGACTGTTAGATTCTAATAAATCTTTTAATAGATCAATTGCCATAATATTGTCATAATTTATACCAATAAACTTAATTAATGAATCAAACAAAATACTTGATACTATCTTAACAACATTGTTTTCAATAG
The DNA here is from genome assembly GCA_030563805.1 of Ruyongia namnaoensis. Taxonomy (NCBI): domain Eukaryota; kingdom Fungi; phylum Ascomycota; class Saccharomycetes; order Phaffomycetales; family Wickerhamomycetaceae; genus Ruyongia; species Ruyongia namnaoensis. The sequence continues at coordinate 41,811 of JAJMKA010000031.1, forward strand.
GTGAATCAACCACTAAATTTTTAACCAATATTAAAAGTCTGTCACTGATTTCATTTTCTTCTTTAGTATTTTGTTCTTCAAAATATGCAGCAATTGTTTTGATTAATGAAGATTGATCTGTATTTATTACTAAACTTCTATTATTTTCATTATCTGCAACTGCATTTGCCAAAACCCTAATCAATTCCATTAAAAATTCTTTATAACCTGGCTTATTTAGATTTTTCAATAAATATTCACATGATTGTACTAGCTTATCCAGAATCTTTAGTAGTAATTCATCATTTCTTAAACTTTCATCTCTTAATAACACAGCTAAACGATCCAACAAAGATAAATAACTTTCTGCGTATATATCTGTCCCCACTAGTGTTTCTGAATCACATGAATCTATGAAAGTTGCTAAACCAAATACAACATGTTCGATATCCATCTTAAATAAAGAATGTTTTGCAATACTTGATCTATTATCATACAAATCAACATTTTCACATAAGCAAATTCAACAACTTCAAAATTGGTTTAGTTCATCCGTACACCACCGAAGCTACACCAAATTTAAATTTTGATGACTTCAACTTCATTTTATCACAGTCATTGCTCAAACACATTCATAACTACATTTATTTCAGCTCGATTGAGTTCATATATTATACATTTCAAGTCATATTAGACATTAATTTTCACTCTAATATCATCATCTATCATATCTAGTTCACAATGACAAAGAAGAAGATTGTACCGACACCAGAAACGTGTGACCTATTGGGTCCTGTGTCTTTGATAATACAATGTTTCCTAGGAACAATGTCTATACTTTCATTAGTTATAAAGAGAAAGTATGAACATCCTAAAAGACCATGGAAAATATGGTTCTTTGATGTATCTAAACAAGTGTTTGGTTCACTTGGGATCCATCTTTTAAACTTGACGCTGTCTCTAATAAAATCAAAAGGTTTAAATTTAATAGCATCAATATTACTTTCAACAAATGAACCTGATCAAGGCGATGATGACAACCAATGTGACTGGTATTTCCTTAATCTACTAATGGATACAACAATTGGTGTTCCTATTTTATGGGGTTGTTTGTTTTTAGTTTACACAATTGCAGAAAGTTTAAAATTATCTGGTATTGAAAGTGGGAACTATGGTGAGCCACCAAAATATTCATGTTATTTCAAACAACTGTGTCTCTTCTTTATTGCTTTAATATTAATGAAAGGGATCATTTATTTATTATTATATTTCCCAATATTTATCATATATGCTGATTGGGTTCTAAGTTGGTCAGATGAATTCCCTAATGTTCAAATATTCTTGGTGATGTTGGTTTTCCCAGTTATGCTAAATTGTTTCCAATATTATGTTATTGACAATATCATCAAATTTCCTACAAACCTTTAATCATTTTAGATATTCTTCATTAATAATATATATTATTTATTTATGCCCATTCACTGTTTATATATTCAGAACAACTACAATAGAAAAATAATTATAACGCAAAACATAGACATTAATTATAGATGTATCTATAAACAACTCAATATCAATAAACAATTAATTTATCAAAGATTAATCTAAATCTAAATCACCTTCAGCATCCTTCTTTTCAGCAGTTGGTTCATCCTTCTTTTCGTTTAATTTTTGTGTGAATTTCTTGTAAGCTTCAGCTTCTTTCTTAGCTAATTCAGCTTCTTTCTTATCATTTTCAGCTTGTAAGTATCTACCCTTAATTAAGTTACCTTTAGCAGCTAATTCTTCATATTTGGCAACGAATAAACCTAATGAACCTTCTTCATGGTCGTATAACCAATCTTCAGCTTTCATTAATAATTCTTGTAAATCTTCCTTTTCTTTTTCAGAAACAAATGGAGCGTATTTATCATCCAATTTGGATCTGAAATCATAAATATATTCTTCAATTTCATTTCTCTTGTTTTGAATCTTGAAAACTAAAGCATCTGAAACAGTTAATTCATTTTCTTTTTCAATGTATTCGTTTAATTTAGCATCTGATAAACCGAAATCATGAGAAACAACAACTAAATCATCTTTCTTGACTAATTTCTTAACAGTCTTGTATTCTGGTTCATAATCTTCTGGTTTTGGAGCTTCACCTGAATATGGAACTTCTTCTTCAACTTCAACTTCTTCAACGGTGTAAGCTGATTCAACAACATATAAACCGGATTCATTGGCTCTTAATTTAGCTTTAACAGTGACAGTTGGTTGATCAACTGGTTTAACACCTTGAACTTCCCAGGAAGCAATTTCTAGTGGAGTACCTTCTGGTAATTCTGATTTATTAGTGTATTGAGCCTTGATCTTGAAGTCACCAGTTCTTTCTAAAGTAACAATCTTAGTAGTTGGATAAGCTGAACCAACTGGGAAAACTTCTAATGAATCGTCATCTTCTTCAACTTGATGATCCCATGAATATGTGACTGAGAATGGATTGATATCAGTGAATTTGAATGGACGAACTCTTAAAGTTGGTGAATGAATAGCACAGATGAAAGTAGCACCTCTAGCGATAGCTTCATCTTGATTTAAATGGAATGATAATTCTTTACCGAAAACTTCAGCAATTCTAGCCTTTAATGATGGAACTCTTGAACCACCACCAATAACTTCAACAAATTCAATATCTTCAGCAGTTAAACCTGATTGTTTTAAAGCTTGTTCAGCTGGAACAGTAACACGTTCAAGTAATGGAGCAACTAATTCTTCTAATTGTTCTCTGGTTAATGATGATGAGAAATCAATATCGTTAATACATGATTCAACAGAGAATGGAGCTTGTGTGTTAGCAGATAAAATTTTCTTGATCTTTTCAGCAGAAGTTAAAATTCTTGAGAATGATTTTGGATTTTCACGAACCTTGACCTTGTACTTTGAATCTAATTCATCAGCGAAATGGTTAGCAATAGCATAATCAAAATCTCTACCACCAAAGTATTTGTCATAAGCAGTACCTAAAACTTTTAATTCACCTTTCTTTAATTGAGCAATAGTAACAGTGTATGAAGAATCACCAATATCAACAAAGGCCATGTTGGTCCATTTGTCATCTGGTAAATCAGTCTTGAAAACACCGTAACCAACAGCAGCAGCAGTTAAATCATTAACAATTCTAACTGGGTTTAAACCGGCAATTTTAGCAGCGTCAGAAATTGCATAACGTTGTTCTTGACTATACCAAGCTGGGACAGCAACACAGACATCTTGAATCTTAGATTTTGTTTCAGAAGCAACAGTTTCTTTAACTTTGTTGAAATACATAGCAGCGATTTGAGTTGAAGTGAAAGCTTGAGCTTCACCTAAAAATCTAACTTTAGCACCAACTTTACCATCAATGTCAACTAATTGGGTAGTGAAAAATGGTTGTTCTTTAGCAATGGCTGGATGAGCGTAGTCTAAACCAACAATTCTCTTAATGTTATCAACAGTGTTCTTAATGTTGGAAGTTTGTTGAGATTTACCAGCTTCACCAATGAAACGATTTTTCATACCAAAACCAACTAAAGATGGTGTGGCACGGTTTGAAACTTCATTGACAACAACATCAATACCTCTGTTACGGGCAACAGCAACAACAGAGTTGTGGTTACCAAAATCAATACCAAATGGAGCACTCATTATTTCTGATTTTATTTATGATCTTATTATATAGAAATCAATCTCAATATACTTTTTCGATGCTTTTAAACAAAAAAAATTCTTCCAAAAAAAATAAAAAAAGAGAAAAGGGTAATGTGCTAGAAGCTTCCATCCTTGACTTCCGGATTGGGAAATAAAAGTGTTGTTGCTCTAGTATCTTCTAGAAAAGCGAAAAATAACAAAAAAAAAGTCAACTTTTGAGAAATACTACTAGTGATTAATCCAAATTTACAACTCTAAAATGACAGTACCAGAATCTGAAATATATGATCTGCGATACGAAATTAATGCATCACACCAAAGAGATGCTACTGTTATAAAAATTAGTCCAGATTCAAAATATTTTGTAACTGCTTCATCAGATGCTACTTTAAAGTTATTTGAACTCAAAACAGGAACTTTTATAAGGACAATGCGTTCTCATATGAAAGGTATATCTGATCTCAGTTGGTCTCCTGATTCTATACATATAGCATCCGTTTCTGATGATTTAACGATAAGAATATGGGATGTTGAAGTTGGTGAATGTATAAAAGTTTTTGACAAAGGTCATACTTATCATATAAACTGTGTTGAATTTAATCCAAAGGGAAATTTATTAGTAACAGGAAGCTCAGATGAAGCTATTAGAATATGGGATGTCCTCAATGGTAAATGTCTTAAAACACTTAGTGCACATTCAGATCCAATTTCTTCTGTGAATTTAAGTTGGGATGGTACAATCATTGCAAGTGCTAGTTATGATGGTCTGATAAGATTATTTGACACTGAATCAGGTCAATGTCTTAAGACTCTTATTTATGATAAATCTGGTTCTTCATTTCCTGTTTCATACATAAGGTTTACACCAAATGGTAATTACTTGTTAGCTACAACTCTTGACAATACAATCAGATTATGGGATTACATGAACAATACAGTAGTAAAGACTTATCAATGTGAAGCAAATACATTTGAAAAATATACATGTTCAACAAGATTTATTACATCTTCCAAAGACCCATTAATTGCATCAGGATCTGATAGCGGTAAAGTGTTCATCTGGGATTTACAATCAAAGAAAGTGGTGACTACTATGAATATTTCATCAAGACCTGTCCTTTCAATTGATATAAATGGTGAAGTCATGTGCTGTATTTCAATGGATAATAAAGTTAAAGTTTTTGATTTAAAGCCAGATTTTAGCTCAAAAGGATTTGATGATGATAGAACTGATACTGATTAGTTATTTAATGCATAATTTTTATATATCATTTATTTTGTAGAGGACACTATTGAAAATCATAACAATGGTTTGATATTTCAAGCACAAAAAAAAAAATAAAAAAAGTACCAATTTTTAAACTCTGCAACTCAAAACACAATTTATTACACGTCTTAATAATGTTGAGATATAATAGAACTCTACTCAGACCTCTCATAAGGTCACAATCAAGAGTTTTATCTAGTACATCAAAAGTTTTAAACAAACTTTCACTACCACCAAAGGAATCGACCTTGCCAAAGTTTAACCTTACAAAATCAACTTTAACAATATCTGAAATTACAAATGATTTACAATCATATATAAGTAAAGAAGTTACTTTATCAGGTTGGATAGATACAAAACCTAAGAAATTGAATAATAAAATTGGATTTGCTACTTTAAGGGATTTTAATGGTGGATTTGTTCAAATCGTTTCCAAAGATGCTAATTTTGTTCAGCTAATAAAAAACTCATCTATAGAAGATTGTATATCAGTAAAAGGTACAGTTTCATATATGCCACCAAGAAATAAAGATGATAAAGAGATTAGATGGGATATTACTGTTTCTGATTTCAAAATTTTGAACAAAAGTTCTAAATTATCAGCAGAACTTGAATCTTTAAAATCAACTCCATCAGCTTTTGACCCAAAACATAGAGTTTTACAATTAAGATTACCAATGTTCCAAAACAATCTAAAGAAAAGATCTCAAACAGCTCAAATAGTTAGAAATCAACTTACTTCCAATGAATTTGTTGAAATAGAAACTCCATTATTATTCAAATCAACTCCAGAAGGTGCTAGAGAATTTTTGGTTCCTACTAGAAACAAACTTTTTTATGCTTTACCACAATCACCTCAACAATATAAACAACTTTTGATGTGTAGTGGGTTTAAAAATTACTTTCAAATAGCCAAATGTTTTAGAGATGAAGATTTAAGACTAGATAGACAACCTGAGTTTACTCAAGTTGATTTAGAAATGTCATTTGCAGATTCAAAGGATGTTCAAGATACTGTTGAAAAATTAGTAAAGAGATTATGGAGAGAAGTTAATGGTAATGAACTTTATACCCTTGATCAAAATAATAAAACTGTGTTGGCAGATTTTAAACATATGACTTATGAAGAGGCTTTATCTAAATATGGTATAGATAAACCAGATTTAAGATCAACATTAGAAATTGTCAACCTAGAAAAAGATGTTATTGTTGAGAATAAACAACTGAAGGATCCTATTTTTGAAGTCTTAATTTTAAGAAACGCTTTTAGCAAGAAGAAAGAAATTCCTTCATCTCTGTTTGATGCTTTAGAGTATAAAAGAAAACCTGTTATTCAAACAATTACCAATGATGAAGATGTGGAGAAGGTATTTTCAATATTCAAAGAAAAATATGATTTAAAAATTAATGATGAAGCTCAACTAAGACAAAAACTTAACTTGAGACCTAATGATATTATTGCTGGTGCTCTTAGATCAAAAATAACTTATGAAAATCCAACACCACTGGGAAGATTTAGACAACTTGCTATTAAAGGATTCCCTCAAAAATGGAAAAGAGAAGAGCCATTTGTTGCTATATGGGTTCAAGATTTCCCTCTATTTAACCCAATTGAGCTAGAGATTGATTCAGATGGCTATCCTCAGTATGATTTCTCCAATTTTACTGCAACACACCATCCATTTACCATGTGTAAATTAGATGACTATGAATTATTAGAAAAAGATCCATTGAAAGTTCAAGGTGAACATTATGATTTAGTGGTTAATGGTGTTGAGTTAGGAGGAGGATCAAGAAGAATTCATGACTCTGAATTACAAAAGTATATATTGACAAACATTCTAAAAGTACCAAATCCAATGCAACTTTTTGGCCACTTATTAAATTCATTAGCTCTTGGTTGCCCACCTCATGCAGGTCTTGCTTTAGGATTTGACAGAATGTGTGCTATGTTGGTTGGTAGTGAGAATATTAGAGATGTTGTTGCATTCCCTAAAACAAATTCTGGTTCAGACCTTGTTGTTGAAAGTCCAACTGATGTCAACGATGAAACTTTGAAGGAATATCACATCAAAAAGTTATGAACAATATAAATCACTTGCATTTAAACCCTGTGAATATTAATAAACTATAGTTAGAATTTTAGAAACATACCTAGAGATTTTTAGAATAGAATAAATATTTGTATATAGCACTCATCTTTGTAAGCATTATGTTATCTTTTTGTCTTTTTATACAGGGAAAGGTTTCAGTTAACGAAGAGTTTTATAAGAAGCAACAATTTAATCTTGTACATCAAGGTATCAATCATATCATAGTTATTCTTAAAATTGATACAAAGTCTAAACAATGAACACCCGGACATTTCCAATTTTTACATACTTTCAAAAAATCAACAAATCCAAAAATTTGCCACTTTAAAAAAGATACTGTTTCGAGCTAACAAATACAATCAATCGACACTACAATGGTATGTTTATAATCATTTAAACCATATTCATGACAGATTTACTAACTTATGAATAGTCTTCACAACAATTGAGAATTGTTCCAGATAGCAAACAACCAAATTCAGTAGATTCAATCAAATTTGGTGAAACTGCTCCTTCAGCACCAGCTTTACAAGATATCTTTAGAACACAACAAGGTCCATTATCTATAAGTTCGCAGATTAATGGTAGACATCCATTAGAATCAAGAATTCAAAACTGGGAAAAAACACAAAGAGACTTACAATTGGAACAATATAGACGTGTATTTGGTGCTTCTGAACCAATCAAAAGAACAATGGATTTAAAGATAGTCGAAAACACAGATTTTGTTCCATCTATATTAGGTGGTCCATCTAATCTTCACAGAGATATATTATTGAACAAGGATACTTCAATTGACTGGGAAGATATATATACTGGTAAGTTTGGATATTTATTTGAAAAATTACTCTATTCTAGCAACATATTACTAACAAGTTTATAAATTTAGGCTTCGAAAACAAATCATCAGATTTCCATTCTGAAATGGAAAGAAAGGTTGGTATTTAAAGTGCATTTAATGTCTATTTTGGATATAGATTATCTACTGATTTTGTAAACTAATAAATGAATATCATATTTTATCAAAAATTTTACTAAAACAAATTTCTGAAGCTTATAGTTTTCACTGTAGTTGCGTATAGGATATGAATGTAACGAATTTAAATAGAATAATATGCTATATATAAGTTAAACTATTAGACTGTACAGCATATTGTAGGTGAATTTCCTTGTTATATGTTCAAATAATGGGACTAATTAGAGCATTACCATCTGGACACCACATCACCAAAATTTTTTTTGAAACTTTGAAAATTTTTCCAAATCAAGTATACAGGAAAAGAATTATATATTAAAAGCATATTCTCTATCCATTTAGACTTTTACTAGGGAAGACCATTTGTATTTATCACTTCATTCAAACTCATTCATTTGCATTAATTATTAGTATCATGTCAGCACAAGCAACATCATTATCATTCGGACCATCTTGGTAAGTATTTTATATTTTATACAAAACTTCATATCAATCTTATTCTAACAATTTATATCTATACCTATAGGATGCGTCCAAAACCTTCAAGAAATTCAAGTCAAGATTCTTCGTTCAGACAGAATTCTGGGAAATCTCAAATAACTGGCAACAATGTTCCTGTTAATAATGCAAACAATAAGAGTTGGTGGAAAGATTCAACTGCAGCCCAACAAGCTCAACAGCAACAACAAAATCCAGCTACACGTCAAGGTACAGCTTCACCAATTCAAGTTCCAAAGAATATAGAAGGAAGAGCTTTTACTATGACTGAAATGTTAAAGACATGGGATCAGATTCAAGAAAATTTGAAGAGTGATGATTCCTTTGAAGAATATAGATCATTATCACCAATAATGGTGTTAACTGATCTTGCTAAGGAAGAGCATATTGCTGAAGAGGCAAAAGCCATGTCAGGTCAGATTGAATCATTGACTACAAAATTCAATGATGTAAATAGATCATGGTCAAGTACATCAATCCCTCAAGTGAATTCAACAACATCTTTCCAAAGTTTAGTAAATCCTACACCAACCCAGACTCAAAGTGCATTTTTCCAAAACAATACTTTGTTTAATCAAGACTTTAGAACTTCAACTCCACCAGTTCCACCACCAGGATTACAAATACAACAACAAATATCATTCAATCAATCACCAATTATTCCAAAACTTTTAACTCCAGGCGAGATCAATTGGTGGTATTTAGACCCTACTGGATTTGAACATGGTCCATTCGATGGTAATACTATGCAATCTTGGTTTATTGGTGGTTTCTTCAATGATGATTTAAAATTACGCAGAGAAGGTGAAGCCAAGTGTAGTTATACTTTAAAAGACTTTATTAACAGTGTTGCTAATTTTACTGAACCATTTTTACTAAATCTCCCAGATTTATCATCACCTCAACCTGTACCTCAAACAATTCAACAACCATTACCTCAACATTTACAACAAGTTACTTTACAACAAGACCAACATCAATTACATGGTGTATATGATCAAAACTTTCCATTCCCACAACAACAACAAATTCAAAATCAATGGAATGCTGGTGCTAGAGCTGCTTCTCCATGGAATGTCAATCAACAACCATTAAACAATAATTCTGTTCCATTACCTACACAAGAATTTAGAATCAATGGATCACAATCACCATTCCTAAATTCTTCTTTCAATTCACCTTTATTACAAAGACCTATGACTGATTCACCATTTTCTCCAATCATTGCATCTAATAACTCTATTCCTTTGGGTGAATTTACTGAACATCAAGATGACGAGATCCTCAAACATATTCAATCTAAAGTCTTAGGTGATGTTCTACAAGATGATGATTTTTCAAACTTAGCTGCGGAAAAGACTGTTCCAATTCTTGAAACAAAAGTTGCCACTAAACCAGAAGTTAAATTAACACAAGAAGTCCCACCAGTTCCAGCTAAATCACCAGAAACTAAAAAAGAAACAGAAACAGTCAAAGTTCAGGCTAGTCAATCAGTTAAAACAGCTCCTGTTGTTAAATCTGTTCAACCACAAACTTCTTCAGTCCAAACACCAGTTAAAAAAGCTGATACACCAAAGATTTTAAAGAATAAGGTACCAACTTCAACCAAATCATCAGAAACATCAAAAGTTCTAAAGACTGCCAAAGCTACTCAAGATTCAGCTCCTCAATTAGCACCATGGGCAAACAAAGTTCAACAATCTACTCCACAACTAACATTAGAACAAATTCAACAAATGGATGCAGCAGAAGATGAAAGATTGGCCAAAGAAAAAGCCAAAAAGGACAAGATTATTGCTGCTCAATTATTAGCTGAAACTGAAAGAGAGGAACAATTACAAAAAGAAGCTTCTACTAAAAATGCATTACCATCAACAGCTTCATGGGTTACTCCAGTTAAGACTACCCCAAGTCAACCTGTTAAATCATTACTTGATATCCAACGTGAAGAATCAGCTAGAGCTGCTGCTGATGCTGCTAAGAAGACTTCAACTGCTATCAAAACTGGTTCATTCGCTTCTATTGCATCTACTTCTAGTCCTTCCACCAATGCTTGGACCGTTGTTAGTTCAGCTAGAAAACCTGCTCCTAAAACCACTGCACCAGTCAAGATTAACAGTTCAAGTTCAAAAGGTGTCAATCCTGATGTTTTACGTAGTGTCTCAGCTGCTAATATTACAAACCATTCATCAAATTCATCATACTCTAAGGTTTCACCTCGTCAAGAATTCTTATCATGGTGTCGTGCATCTATCAAACTTAATAAAGGTATTAATTTAGATGATGTTTTACAAATAATGTTAATGCTACCATATGGTTCTGAATCATCAGAAATCATTGCTGATACTATTTATTCAAATAGTTCAACTATGGATGGTAGAAGATTTACACAAGAATTCATGAAGCGTCGTAAAGCTGCTGAAGACCAAGTTAATGATGGTTTAACATGGATTGATGCTCTTCATATTAGTGCAATTGAAGGTGAAGATGATGGTTGGGACTTCCAAGTTGTCAGCAAAAAGAAAGGTAGAAGAAATTAGAAATTTAAATATTTATTCTTCCATTATTTAACTAGTTTATATATCCATTTAATAAAAAAACGTCATTTGCATATCATATAAAACTATATTTACTATAGATCTAGTTAGAGAATATTGTAGTATTAAGAATTATATTGTATGTACTCGCAATTACAAAGTATAAGATTATCATAAGGGAAAAGGTTTTATATAACGCAATGCAAACATTATAAAATTAGTTTATTTTGCTTCAGCAGTACCAACTTGGAAAACACCTTCTTGTTGAATTAATAATTTACCATCTTTGTCTACTTTAATTCCCCATTGATCTAGTAAATCAACTTTTCTGTCATCCATAGCAATATATCTTCTTCTTAGAGCTTCATTAAAGCAAACTTCTTGTAAAACTGGTACAAATTTTGATACCCAACCTTTCTTATATTTTTCAGATTCAGCAACAATTTCTTGGACTTCTAATTCTTCTAATTTTTGAGCAGTTTGAAATCTTTCCCATAATTCATCACCAATAGCACCTTTTTGATATAGAGCAGTTAAAAATGGTGTAACTTCTTTTAATTTAAAGGTTCTCTTAATTGATTCAGCACCTCTTCTCATTAAAGCAGCTTTAAGTACTTTTTCATTTGGTCTTGGTTCCATATCTCTTAGTTGGAAGTACATGTCTTTAGGTATATTCTTTTCAAAGAAAGGTTTTCTTTCATATAGATCTTCAATCTTCTTCTTTCTGTACTTGATAGAAAACACCACCAATGCTACAATTAGCACTGTAAGGTAGATTATAGGTGTGAAAACAGAGATTTTAACAATCTCTACGATTGGTTCTTCAGTTGTGCTGTCAGACATTGTTAGTTGATATTCTGTGTTATTCTAAGAAGCATCAACAAGAGTCGTTGAAAACACGTCTACATTTTAATTTTTTTTTAGTAGATGTCTGGGTGTTCTTTTTTTTTTTTTGTGAGTGGCAGATTGCCCTAATTGTGCCCTAGCTCTAGACAATATACGTACATCAGTTTGCAAATACTTTATATCACAATTGTTATTTGTTTTGAGCAGTTTATAAATATCTTGTAGACTGTAAACTACTGGAAATTTAAATTAACTATTAATAAATGGTGTAATTAGCGTTTTTGAAGAATATCGATTTTGAAAATTCTAATATTTCAGATTCAATATTAGAGAAATAAAATCAAAGAATACAATAAAATATAGTTTTTAAATACATCAAGTATCTATTAATTTATTTAATGTAAGAAAATCATAAAAAAGGAATCAAAAAGTCAATAAAATATAGTAATAAATATAAAAAGTAAAAGCAAATCATAAAGAAACTTTTAAAAATTTTAATTAATATCTGTAAACAAAATCAAGAGCAAAATCACCACTTCTATCCTTCTTTGGATCTTCTCTTTCACCATTTAAGACTTGTTTCTTAATATCATTTTCACGTTTTAAGAAAACTGTCATAACCATAACTAAAATCATCATAACGATACAACAACCTAAAGAAAAACCATGTCCTAATTTATATGGAGCTGTTCTGTAAACTTGACCTGCAATAACACCAGCTAAATTACCAATAGTTTGATTGATACCTAAAGCAGAAGCACGACGATAATGAGGAGCAACATTTGATTGTAACCAAATAACTGAAATACCAACATTAGCATACATCATAATACTAATTAAATAACAAGCAAAGTAATTAACAGCACCATTTCTTGTAGCTAATAAAATGATATAACCAGCAATAGCAAAACATGCTAAAAACATCATAATTTGCCATTTAACATTATATCTATCAGAAACATAAGTAGCTGCAAAAGTTGAAAGACCAGCACAAACATAGATTGGTACTGACATATATTGTGATTTAAAAGTTGAATAACCTAATTCAGATTGTAAAATTGATGGTAAGAAAGTTGAAAAACCATATAAAATTAAATCAGCACAAAATTGCATACATGATGAACACCATATTTTGAAATCTTTTAAAGCAGTATATAATTCTTTAATTTCAAAATTTTGATTACCTTGATAAGCTTTTGTCTTTTCCCATCTAATTCTCATAATTTCTCTTTCTTCTTCATTAAAGAATCTAGCAACTTTGGGATCTTCTGGTAAACCAAGGAAAATCCAAATAGAACAAACAAATGAAACAAGACCTTCAATAACGAATAACCAAGACCAACTTTCAAAGTTACCAATTGGGTTAATTTTAGTAATACCAGTAGCGATTAAACCACCAAAAGCACCACTTAAACAAGCAAAGAAGAACATAATACCAATTCTTTTAGCTTGTTCATTTTTATTATAAGTCATAGAGATATATAAACTCATAGCTGGAAAGATTGAACCTTCAAATAAACCTAATAATAAACGACATACAATTAAAGATGCATATGATCTTGCAAAACAAGTGAAAATTGTAATTAAACTCCAAGCGGTAATAGCAAAAGATAAAAATTTATGAGCACCAACTTTCTTAACTGCTAAAGTACCTGGTAGTTCAACGGTAATATAAGTTGCATAAAGAACAGAGACAACAGCTGAATATTCATTAGCGGTTAACTTTAATTGTGCTATAATTAATTCATTGATGTTAGTAAAACGTTTTCCAATATTTTTAGAAGCATAATTTAGTTTTCGTGATTGATCATTGTGACTCTGAATATTTTGAAAAGATGAAAATAGTCAAATTTGATAATGTTATATTGACTAAATTAATATATAGTACTAATCCTTATGCTCAGCAATATAATTTCTGAAGGTGTAAAAGTGTATTGAAAAAATTTTGATGTAAACTTGAAAGGCCACTGTGAATATTCCGATCTAGATCAACTGTAACTAATTATGTGTCATTGAAAGATGAGTTGAAGATACTTACTTGCCATACCAGCAACTTTTGCATTACCAATATTAGCTCTATCTAAGAAAGACAAGAAATAGATTGCACAGAAAATAGGCATAATGTATAGATCTAATTTTTTGACAACTTTTGCTTCTTTCTTTGGATCTATTTCTAAGTTTAAGATCTTTTCAACTGAAGCAAGTTCATCATCTACTTGAGAGCTTTCATTTATGTTGATTTGTTCTGGTGATTTTTCACTTGATAGTTGCTCTACAGTTGATGTAGATCTTGAAGGGTTCATCTTAACAATATTAATTTATGGATATAAGTGAACTTGAGAGATGTGATGATTTTATATGTCACAAGTATTAAGAGAGAAGCGAAGACTCAAGTTTATATATTTTAGACTTCAAAAGGTGTACATAAAGAAACCGGTGGAGATAATGAAATATGATTTAGATTCTGAATCGATAAGTCAGCGATGATTGAACAAAGCTTTCTCTTTTGATCACTACAATCTCTTTTGATCATTTGGTTAAACTGTTGAAAGAGAGAAAGTGTTAACGTTAAACAATCGATTTCTACTCATCGAAGCCGTCTGAAGGAACCCCAAATCCGAGCACACCAGGACACCACTTCTGCCTAAAGTTTTAGTGTCCCTGCCTAGCTCATATTGTTTAGAAGAAAGTTTCTGCCTAGCTGCTAGGCTGGAGTCGGGTTCAGGTTCCTACTAGAGACCCTACATCCCGCCTCCGCCAAATCGATAAGCTTATTTTGGGAAATATATATCACTAAAATCTGCCAACGGTTTTCACTCTTAACTCTGTATGTCTACTGTCTAGTGTCTAGTGTCTACTGTTTTGGTTATTTGGTTGGTGATATAAAGATATAAAGTACTAGTAGTTCAACTATTGAAAGGTGTCAATGTGTCAATTATCTATTTTAAAAAAGATTAATTGTCAGTGATTGATTTACTTTAATGATGAGATAATATTACTATGCTCTTACTTACCTTCATGAAATATATTTGTATTGTAAAGTGTAGAATAGATGCATATCATAAATTACTACAAGATTATAGGGTTCTTGTTTCCTTTAAATACTGACACTATGAAAAGTCATCCTAAGTTTGTCATCATTTGATTCAAAATTTGAGTAATTTATATTCCATTTCCCCCAACTTTATCAGTTCATTCTGCATTAATCATTTACAGTTGCAGCTAAAATAACACACTGACCAATAATATGAATTTCTATAAATCTATTTAATTGATAATTGTCTTGATACTTAAAATTGTTGATAGTTGAAATGTTGAGATGTGATTTCCTAACAACAGAATACGATAGAGATATTGATAGAATTACTGAATATAGATAAACATTTTATGATTCAATATAATATATTATTGAATAGAGTGTTAAATATCTTCAAAGATACCAAAAACTATTGAGATCTTATGTTCTTTTGTTACTTAAAGTTGTTAGAAATATTAAACAAAAGTGTTTTTTTTTTCAGCTTCACAATAATTTTTTCAACTCTGGTAATTTCATACCCAATTGAAAAATGTCAAGAAATAAGATTCACAAAGTGTTTACTTCGACTTCAAAACATTTCACACTTTCATTTACTTTACCATTCCACATCAAGTAATGTCTTCAACAAGAGTGGTAGTGACAGGTTTAGGTTTAGTGTCACCTTTAGGTGTTGGTGTAAAACAATCATGGAATAACTTAATAGCTAGTAAAAGTGGTATAATATCAACATTAACTTTAAATGATCCACTATATGAATCAATACCAGCTAAAATAGCAGGTGTTGTTCCAGAAGGGGAAGTATCAGAAGGTAAATGGAATGCAGAAGAATTATTAAGTGCTACTGAAGCTCGTCGTTGTGGTAAATTTTCTCAATATGCTTTAGTTGCAGCACAAGAAGCATTAAAAGATTCAAATTGGTTTCCAGAAAATGAACAAGATTTAATAAATACAGGTGTTGTTGTTGGTTCAGGTATTGGTAGTATTGAAGATTCATTCACTGCTTTCAAAGCACTTTCAAAATCATATTCAAGATTATCACCTTTATTTATTCCAAAATTATTACCAAATATGGCAGCAGGTTTACTTTCTATAAAATATGGGTTTAAAGGTCCAAACCATGCAGTTTCTACAGCTTGTGCAACAGGTAATCATGCAATTGGTGATGCTTATAGATTCATTAAAGATGGATTTGCCAATGTCATAGTTGCTGGTGCTTCCGATGCTGGAGTTACTCCACTTGCATTAGCTGGATTTTCAAGAGCTAAATCATTAGTTACAAGCTTTAATGAAACCCCTGAATTAGCTTCAAGACCTTTTGATAAAGAAAGAAATGGGTTTGTATTAAGTGAAGGTTCAGGTATTTTAATCTTGGAAGAATTAAATCATGCTAAATCTAGAAATGCAAAAATATATGCAGAAGTTGTTGGTTATGGTTTATCAGCTGATGCTTATCATATAACTTCACCATCTCCAGATGGTGATGGTGCTAAAAGATCAATGGAAATGGCCTTAAGAGGTATTGATAAAACCAAAGTTGGATATGTTAATGCACATGCTACTTCTACAAAGATTGGTGATACTATTGAAGCTACAGCAATTGAATCAGTATTTAAAGATAATGAAACAAAACCTTATGTTTCATCAACAAAAGGTTCAACAGGTCATTTATTAGGAGGTGCTGGTGCAATTGAATCTATTTTCTCAATATTATCAATGAAGGAAGGTATTGTTCCTCATACTTTAAATTTAAAAGATCCAGAAGATGATATTAACTTAAATCTTGTGTTAAATGAACCTGTTAAATCTGAATTTGATTATGCATTGACTAATAGTTTTGGATTTGGTGGTACAAATTCAAGTCTTGTATTCAAAAAATATATTGACAATTGATTTGATAGGATTTATTGATCACTATTATTTATATTCAAAAAATATATTGACAATTGATTTGATAGGATTTATTGATCACTATTATTTATGAAAAGAAAAATATTATGACATTATGACCCTTATTTAAAATTACAAAAAAATATAATCTACTTTGTATTACAATTAGTATAATAAATGACTTCATGAATACTGCACTTAATTATATTATAATACATTATTTATTCGTTTCAAAATTTCTATGAAATACAAATTGTAATCAACCATTATAAGCATGACCAGCATTGTTAAAATGTTGTTGTTGATATAATTGCTGTCTCAATTGCATTTGTTGAATTTGATTTAATTGTTGTAAACTATGTTGCGCAAGTTGTGGTTGTTGAAGTTGTTGTTGCATTGTAAGTTGATGATTTGTATTAAGTAAACCATTTGCTTGAATTAAATTATGATTATGAGCTGCTGAAGCTGCTGCTGTTGCTGCTTCTCTTCTAGCTCTTTCTTCTTGTATCTGTTCCTTTTGTACTATTTCTTGAACGTATACTGGTGCTTTACCTTTAATATTACTATAGTTAAGATGATTTGGATTTGGTGTTCTTCTCTTTGTTATAACTTGATCACAATTGAAGTATTCATTAAATATAGTTTCTTCATCAACATGTTTTAAATCTTCTTCAACATCATGTAAAAACTTTTGCTTTTCTTCTTTTACTAACCCATACTTTGCACCAGACTTAACTTGCCAATAATAATTCCATTGAACATTTCTTTGTTTTCTTGCTAATGAAACATAATGATTTGATTCAACAGCTGCATGCATTTGTTCAATCTCTCTTAATTTTTCTGGTTCAATAACTTTAATCTTTTTAATAATAGTTGATTTATAATATGGTAAACCAATTGGTGATTGTTTACCCATCTTTTTATCATCAATTGGTGGTAAATAATTACTTGAAGTTGATATTGAACTTAATGCTAAAGATGATGAATTTGCTGGTAATCCACTAGTATCATTTAATTGATTTAAAATATTTCTATGTTTAATATGAATATGATGATCATTTCTATATTTTGGAGTACTTGAAATCGAAGCTAATTCTAAACCACCATTAATACCTTGACCTGCTAATAATGGAGCAACTTCACCAATACTTGTCTTTTTAATATATTCTTCTCTTTCTTCATTTGTTGGAACAGAACTCAAATAATATAAAGGTTTTGTAATAACTTTACGTTTAAGTTTTTGACTATTTCTTTGAAATAATTTAGCATTTCTCTTCTTTTTGATTTTACCATCAACATCTTTATTAATACCATTACCAACTTTCTTCTTATCTTTAATTAAAGAAGGAGGAACTTTACGACCATGGAAAACAGCATCTTCTTCAGTAAAACCTTGATCAATAACAGCTTTTTCCCAATAATCATCTTTAACTCTTTTACCTTGTAAAACAATTTTAGCACCAACCATTTTAAAAAGACTATGAACAGTAACTAATGCAACAGGTCTTGATCTTAATTTTGGTAAAGGTAATCCATTATCTTCAATGAATTTTTTATCATCTTCACTTGCTAAATATTTATACAATTGATGATACTTATTGAATAAAATAAAAGCATCTCTAATATTAACCATTCTAATAACTTCAGAACCTAAAGTAAATAATCTCTTACCTTTACCAGGTAAAGTAAACACATTTAAAATACATTTTCTACCACCTAATAAAAACCCATTCTCTGTAATCTTCTTTTCTCCTGATTCATCAAAAGTTTTAGGTATATATTCATCACCTTGTTCATTTAATTTATCTTCAACTTTAAAGATTGGACTAATTCTTGGACCTTTTAATTCAGTCTTTGGTATATCTTTTAATTTATCATAATGTGCTTTTAAGGCCTCTTCATCAACTCTAAAAATAGTTGGTTGAGGATTTTGAGGAGTGTTTGCTGGTAATGATGCTTCAAGTCCTAAGATCTCCTCGTCAGTTAAAACAACCATGATCCTCCAATTGTATTACGGTTTGATTTAGTTATGTTTATATTTTATAGAAGTGTTGTTGTTTTGATATGTGGATTTTTTTTTTCTGCTCTTTTTTTTTTTTTTTGTTCCTCTACAGTTTTTTAGGTATTGATTTTAGTGAAAGCTACAAACAACGTGAACGTCAAAATATAAAACTTTACTTTGCAGATATGTATTCAAATTTTTGTAAGATAAATCAAGAAATCAGTAATCAGAAATCAGAAATCAGCAAGGAAGAAACTCTAGGTCATTAGGCATAAATGGGAATAATTGATCATAATTAAAATAAGAAGTGAAAAAATGTAATTATAACTTCTTTGTTTTATCATGAACTAAATAACATAGACTTGTACCCAATGGGAAAGATGAACCAGCATCTTCTATTAAGGTATCATTGTTATCAATTGAATCTGTATTATTGGTATTGTTAGCAGTGTTATTATTCAATTCAAAATTTTGTAATCTAATTTCTTTATAAACTAAACTTGGAAACATCTTTTTAAATTGTTTAAAACATGAAAATGAAGATGATTTTCTAGCATTTGCAGATTTGATGTTTAATTTTGAATTTAAATTAAATGAGATATATCTCCATTTAGCCTTTTCACCTTTAATCAATAAAGATTTTAAAATTTTTTTATCAGATTCTGTAAATTCATTTTTGAGAGTATCTGTAATTGAAGTAGTAGTTTGAATTTGAGTTGTAGCTTGAGCTTTAGTAGGATTTTGGTTTTGAATATCAAGTTCTGGTTTTATTATCATTCTATTATTACCAGTGGAATTTTGGATATTTTCTTTATTATCATGAATATTATTAAAATTTATAGTAGTAGTTGTAGTATCTGTATATGATGCATTATTGTTGCTAAAATTGTTCATTAGAGAAGATTGAGGAGAGATGAGATGATGTTGTCTATTAATCATAAGAGGATCATTATTTGGTTTGATGGTTTCAACAAAATTGTTGTTAATGTTGTTGATATTCATACTATTATTACGACTTATTTGATTATTATTATTAACCATAGTATAGTGATTACCAATAATTTGTGGACCAGAAGCAATAGAATGTGATATAGTGGTAGTATTACCTGAGTTTAAACTATATGGTTGATTTGAAGGGGATGGAATTGATGAATTAGATCCAGTTGAAGAAGAGCGGTAATTAGATTGATCATTCCATTGGTAAGAAGAATTTGGATGAAAATTATGAGTGAAGTTATGAAGAGGTTGTGGTTGTTGAAAATTATGAATATTTTGTTTGATATATTGATTGTTAATTTGGTTATTACTTGAATTTAAAGATTGAAGTTGTGTTTGTGTTTGGCTAAGGAATTGATTATTTTGTAAAAGTGGAGAATAATTTGTGTTTGAATCATTTATAAAAGCAGTTATTTGACTTAAACTAGGTAATACAGGTTTTCTTGATTGTATTGATGAATTCTGGTTGTTTTCATTATAAGGAATACCTTTATCCTCGTTGTGTTGAACTTGAATGTTAAGTGTGCTAGAAATCATTTTTCTATTGTTGAAATCTGATGCGCTTTTTTAGACTCACAGCTACTATCTATTGTTTTGTTTTTGGATTTTTTGATATAGATACCTGAATGAATGAACACACCAGTTAAATATGAAGATATGGCGGCACCACTAAAGAATAAAGGTCGATAAATAAATAACAAGTAACTTAATTAAATGGATAAATTAACAAAAAATCATAAAATAATAAAATTGTTAAACTAAAAAAATTATCTCGGTCCCTCCGTTCTCGGGCTTCACGATTTCAAATATTTCGTTAACAAATTTAAGATTCATGTAGCCAGAGAACGGACCGTCCGAAATCATTGCATCCGAACACCAGAACACGTGATTTTCTGACATTTTAGTAGAATTACCAAATTAGGAAATGTAATTAGAAGTTTTTTTTTTTTTTTTCGTGTTTTGTGATTCTATAACAACCAGCCATTTATATTTATATCCTCTTTATTTACTTCTTGTTTATGATCTTGATTTGATCTAGGTACTTACATACTTATTGGACTCTTGCTTTTTATTTGCTACTACTAATACTCTTGCCTCACTTAATATCTTCAAACAAAATATAATGTCTACTCCTATTACTCCACCAAGATTAAAATCATCTTCAAATGCTTCAAAGATTCCTTCATTAACACCAAATACACCATTCTTTGGTAAACCTTTACAACATACAAAGAAACAACCAAATAATAACAATATTCATCATAAGAGTAATAGATCAATAACGAGTCCCTTAAAATTTCAATCTCATCATAATCATCTAAGTCCTAAAAAGATTAATCATTTATCAACTCCAAAGTTAACACCTAGAAGAAATAAAAAGAAATATTTAGATAATCCAATAGATTTATCTTCAGAATATAATAACTACAATAACAATGTTAATATGGATAATAATGAACAGTTAATTGTTTCAAGATCTATATTTCCTCCAACTCCTTCAACTATTGGATCAGGTCGTTCAAAGACTTATCAATTAAATTTAGTTAATAATCATAATGTTGAAACTCAATTTAATTCACCAATAAAATCAAATTCAATTTTTGGTGAAATTGATGAAACTGATTTAAATTCTGATAATGATTATAATTATGATGAAGAAGATGAATATTTAAATAAATTAACTTCAAAAGTTAATTCAAACACAAATAAAAAATTATCTTTTAATAATATTAGTAGTGATGAAGAAGATTTTCAAATTAATAAAATTTTAAAGACACCAGGTAATTTATTAATAACTGATGAAATGGCTAAAAAATGGAATAATAATGATGAATTTTCTGATGATGAAGATGAATTAGAAGAATTATTAATTAATAAAGCAAAATTAAAGAATCCATTTATAAATTCATCTATTAATGAACCATTTAAAATAAAGAGAAATCAAATTAAAGAAAATGAAATCACATATATAAATAATAAAACTGGTGAAAGAATAATTAGAAAATTAACTGATGAAGAAGATTTAAATTATAAACCAAAAAATTTATTCTCAAGTTTAAATTCATTAAAGAATAAAAAGAAGTTTACAACAATTAATTCAAATGATAACACTAAACTTCCTTTCAAAGTCTACAGTGATAAAATATAATTTTCAAGAATATATTATTAATTAATCTTATATTTAATCTAATTTAATTCAATTCAATTGATCAATTTAAAGGTATCAGTAAATATTATACAATACAGGTTATTTGTTTATTTATTAAAATATCAGTATGATTAAAAAACTTTGTAGTAGAAGGGGAAAAAATATAACTGTACAAAATTATTAAAATCAGCTAATGTCTCTCTAGTAATAATATTACAAAAGTAAAATAAAAGTACTCTAATCTTCAACTTCAACAACTTCTTCAGGTTGAGTTTCACCTTCTACTTCAGTTGCAGCTGTTGGTTGAGATTCTTCATCTTTATTCTCTTCTGGTTGTTGACCTTTTGCAGGTGTTAAAGTTCTAATATGTTGTTCATCTTCTTCAACAGGTGTTGCAACAATACTACTTTCACCATCATCAGCACTTTCATTTGGATCAATATTAGAATTTACTTTAACAGCTTCTTGTAATCTTGACTTTAATTGAGTTTGTTGTCTTTGTAAACCAACATTAACGTTATGTTGAATTGTATTATGACTCTTATTAAAATTATTATTTGATGACATACTATTATTTGTAGCACTTGATCTTCTTAAATCATTTGAATTATTTCTTGTTGGATTTGATGGTCTAACTTTCTTAAAGATTTCAGTCTTATATTGTAATAAATCATAAGTTAATCTAAATGGATGTTTATCACTTAATGAAACATTTGAACGAATTTTTGGTCTTAAAATATAATTTGCTAATTCTTGAGAAATTGTAACTTTAAAATTGTTTGATAATTCAGGATCTTTACTTTCTGCAAATATATCAATTAATCTTTTAAAATGAGTACAAATTGCATTTAAAGTAGCTAAATTAGTTCTTGATAAATTATCACTTAAAACATTAGCAATCCCATGAATTCTTTCATTTTTTTCATCTTCACTACCATAATTATTATAAATTGTTTTAATTAATTCATATAAAGAATTTGAATTTGAATCAAATTCTGGAACAATTGATTCAGGTAATTCAGCAAGATAAACTTTTAATAAAGCAGCAACAACTTCAGGTTTATATTTTGATAAAATTTCCATTGAAACACCTTTATGTTTTTTAATTTCTGATCTTAATTTATGAACTTGAACTAAAGGAACTTTATCAGTCCATAATTTAATTCTTGTATCATCATCTTTTAAATCTGGATAAATTTCATCTAAGTAAGTTAAAATTGAAGAAATTATTAATGGAACTGTTTTATTGTCACTTTTACCTCTTGTATCTAAATCAACACCAAAAATTTGATCTTTAATACTATCATAATAATTATCATATAAGATAACATTTGGTTCAAATGGACCAGTTTTATAACTTTGAATTAAGAATAATAAATCACCATGAGGATTAATAGTTTCTTCATAAATCATTATTTCATCCATTGAAGCTTTTAAACTTGGAATACTATTTGAAACAGCAACATTAAAATCTAACATAACTTTTTTTAAAGCTTTTAATCTATCTAATTCAAATTTTTCCATAAAATTTAAATAATCCATTGTTAATTCTTCAAGATGACATCTCATTTTATCTAATCTATTAACTTCAGATTTATAGATTCTATCTAAAATATCAACTTCAATAAACATTTTTCTAAAAGTTGGTGCTTCATAAGATATTTTACTCTTTAATTCACCAAATAAACCACCAGGATTTGCACTTACTAATGGAGATTGTAAAGTTTCTTCATCATCATCATCTTCATCATTTAAAGATTGATCATAATTTTCAACATCATAACCTTGATTTGGACCAGCATTTAAATCATTTTGATTTGAAACACCACCAATTTCAAAAGCTAAAGGTTTCCATTGATATTGGAAAGAACTTGAACTAACAAAATTTGAACCAACACCACCAATTAATCTAATAAATTTATTATTAATTAAATCTTGACCAAATTTTTCACAATCTTCAATACTTGAAGTATTTAAATTATCTTTTTCCTTTTGTAACCAAGAAACAATTGAAGAACCTGAACTAACATTTTCATAAGTACCTAAAATTGCAACTTTATAAGGACCAAATTTAATTTCTGTTAACATTTTATTTAATAATTTTTGTAATTCTGATTTATTAAATTCTTTACCATTTAAAGTAATATTTTGATTTGCAATTTGTTGTTCATCTTCATCTTGAGAAATTGATATATCAGTTGGAGCACGTTCTAATTTTAATTTGTTTAATTCAATTTGAATTTCTTGATCTGTTAAAGAAGATTTAAAAGTTGAAAAATCTCTACATTTATTAAAATATTTTTTTTGAGATCTTTCAACATCTTTTAATTTTGTTTTATATTCTTTAATATAAGACTTTAATTTATATTCACTACTATCAATTCTAATTTTATGATCAGCAGCCCATTTTGAAAAAGGTTCAATTACTAAATTATTGATATTATTAGCAATTATAATATGAGATTGACCTTCATTACCCATTTCATTAGTTAAACCTTTAAAAGCATTTTTTAAACTTGCACCATCATCTTTATCAAACCCATCTTTATGAGGTTTATGAAGAGAAGGTAAGATTGATAGTCTTTTACCATAGTCTAATTCAGCCTCCATTCTATCAATGAAGATATCAATGAATTCATCATTTTCAACACAACCTTGATGTAATTTACTGAATAATACTTCAATACCTGCATCAAACATTTTCAATGAAATGTCATTTGTTAGTAACTTATCATAACAACACAGAATATAAAGATGATATCCCTTAAAAACTATGAAAACATCAACACATATGTATTTACATTTTTTAGTCTAATATCTACTTGAACTAATAAATGGAAACCCCATGAAAGTTTCAAAGCGGGATGTATCTTTTTTCTAAACGAATTGACACTTACCAGAAGAAAAATCTGAAGACCAAAAACTGTTAACAAAAGAGTTTGACATAGTAGGCAACAATATCAAATTACTTAAATACTAAAAGAATTATAAAGAAAGAGAAAAAGAGGAAACAGATTAAAATTTTTGTAAAAAAACAACAAAAAAAGTTAACTAAAATTAAATCATTTTTTACAAACTAAAAATAACTAAAAAAGTAAATAATCCGGCTACAAAATGAATTAAAATGGCAGAATTGAAATAATATTTGGATTCAATAAAATCAAAAGATGTAGATTCATGGATGTATGATATATAGAATATAATAGAGTAACAGTATTGATTTTTATTTATTGTTGGAACAGAATTTGAATTGAGTGAAATATTAAACAGAGCAAGAAAATTAAAAAGACACAAATTAAAGATATTATAGCTATTGTACTTGTCTTTGAAACAGTAACATTTGCTGATTTTGAATTTGAAAAAGAACAAAGATAAATAAGATTATAATATATGTAGTAAAAAGAAGTATATATGGATTTGGAAGTTCATGAAAAAAAATTAACTAAGAAAAAACAAAATGACTGGGAAGTATAATTAAAAAAACACTAACAAGCACAACCAGTATTTTCACTTTCTAAATTAATATTAATAGCGTCATTAAACTCATCATTAAAATCATCATTTTCTTCTTGTTGTAAAGCATTTCTTGCAATTACATCAAATGCTTCATCAATATTTGTTGATTCTTTTGCACTTGTTTGAAATAATGGTAAATCACCTAAATTACTAGCAAATTGTTGAGCTTTTTTACTACTTATAACTTTTTTACTTTCATCAACATCAATTTTATTACCAATTATAACAAATGGGAAATTTTCAGGATTTTTAACATTTGCTTGAATTAAAAATTCATCTTTCCATGAAGCAATATTATCAAAAGATTTTTGATTAGTAACATCATAACATAATACACAACAATCAGCACCTCTATAAAAGGCAACACCTAAAGATTGGAATCTTTCTTGACCTGCTGTATCCCATAATTGCATTGTTACTTGTTTATCATCTATTATTAAATCTTTTGTTAAAAAATCAGCACCAATTGTTGCCTTATATTGATGAGAAAATTTACCATTAACAAATTGTTGCATTAAAGATGTTTTACCAACACCTGAATCACCTAATATGATGACTTTCAATAGAATCTTCTTTCTTGATGACATATTCTTTTTGTATTTTGACTTTTTGGAGGGTATTATAAACTTAAACTTAATGTAATGTAATTTTTGTGGTTGGTTAAACAAGGGATAACTAAATCAGTATTAAATCAACAACAAACAGAATAATTTCAAATGGATAGATATTGAATTAAGAACTTCAGATTAATATAAATACTGTAACCTATATTCTATCCTTCAAATAGATATTTAAAATGTGTTAAGTGTTAATTTAAAATTTAATACTAAAGTTTTTTGCTGGTTGTTGGTTTTTTTTTGTTTTTGTTTTTGATAAGATATGTTTTTTTGAGAAAGAGAAAAATAAAAAAATAGTCACGTGCTTTTTACCCTCTCAATTTAATTTAATTTTAATTTTCACCAGCCACTACTAAAGAAGAAATTATTAGAGAAGATTCACCAGCCGCTTCTGGAAGAATAAAAATTATTCAACTTTCAAAAAAAAATTTAATTTAACCATCGCTTATACTGTGGTTTATGATTCAGTTTTGATTTATTTCACTTGATGAAAAATTGACAATTCACAATTCACAATTGACTTGCAAGCTGGACTCTTCGTGATTATTAATTGATTTCATTAATAGAGTCATAGAGTATGGCTATTTAACCATGAGCTTCATTATAAGGTTTTTATTTTTTATATTCTTCAAGAAGAGAAAAATAATGGCTATTAAAAAATTAATATTGGCAGTATTAAATCTATTTTAATGAATTTTCCATAAGTTAGTTACTACGGTTACCTACAAAACAATTACATTAATGACTAATGTTTCAACACTAGAGACGTAATCTCTTAAACCCCCAAAAATCCAATTGAGAAATTATAAGAAATTTTGATATGGATCATCATTATTAATTTTAATAATGAATATGAATATGTCTGTAATTTCACCAATTAGTTAAATTGAAATGAAATAACAAATGTGATGAATAAATTGAATTCAATGAGTTCAATTGTGAAAAATTAAACTGGGAAATCATCTATATTTACAAGATTCTAAGATTTTCAATATTTCAATCTAACAGCCCACTTAAACGACTAAGCGAGTATCTTGAAAAGAAGGTATAAATTAGTTGATGATCATTTTAATATTTAATAATTTAGAAGGATAGATTGATGAACTATTATGTTTGAATGTTTGAACTGAAGATTTCGTTTAGAGGTAAATCAATATTTTTGAAGGTTTCAATACGTTTAAACGTTACTTTAATTATAGTTTATTTGGATCGATCATTCATCGACATATCGACATGTATACTTGATCTTTTCTTCTTTACCAAAATCCAATATAATCGAAGATCAATTGATCGATTTAATCGGTTCTTTTTTTGGTTGTAATTTGGAGATTATCCATTGTATTCCTTGTAAGTTATAACTTATAAGCTTATAAGTATCATTTTACATTTTACTGATCGTTCTATCATTCTATCTATTCACCCTTGAATCCTTGAATTGTGAATTGCTTGGTTTATTGGTATATTTTGACACATTCTTGATATCTTAGCTATATTCTGGTTAAATGGTTGAATCAATTAATTTGATCATTTCACAACCCATAATTAGTCTTTTCTTTTACTTTTACCACAGATAAATCGGTTGTTCCAGTGATTGACTAAGAAATGTGCTTACTTCTGTAGGAATTGTCGAATTGATAACGTGGTTACGTGGTTACTATCGTTACAAGATAATTCTGGTTACGCAATATATCTAAATAGGCGGTATTAAGAACTATGAAGATTGTGGATGTAGTTGATGAATGAATGAATTGAATAGTATTGAAGAATAAAATATGGAATTCTTTAATTGAGGTGTTAGGAGATTACCTGAAAATTTATAGGTACTCGATCAAAAATTATAAATGAGAAATGTCAATTTGATAGTACTTGGTAGAATATTTAACATTGATATATTTCGAATTTCGATTCAATCTTGGTTAATGGTTAAATGTTCTACGGTTTGCTCGTTTACTCAAGATATTTTTAATTGACCCGATAACCGACACGATAGATGTGAACGTTTAAATAATATCTGCCTGAAAGATGAAAGGATGGAAGATGGTTGAACAAATAAAGGTTAAATAATTATTAGAGATCAAAAAGAATCAAAGTTTATATCCAAATTTGATCAAACCTTACTATTATTACAAGTCGAATGCTAGATCTCATCGAATAGTACACTAAAATTTGATGTATGTACTATGTAGAGTATATAAATATTGGACCCTCTTTTAGGAACTTTAAAAGATGGGGGAGACGCAAAAATTTAAGATGCAGAAATGAAACTCTTAATTTGAGAAATGAAATTATGCTCATTGTTGAAAGAAAATATTATATATGGGTTTTGAACTTTGAACTTATACTTCTTCAAACCTCATAGAATCTACATCTTTTACCTCTTTAGATATACTGTATTCAAGTTATAACTCCTGAATTTGATCTGAATCAAGTTAACTAATCATATACATTAGCACCATTCTATACTACAAAAATATATATCATCCTTCTTAAGCTGGTCAATTTACTACAAAAATATATATCATCCTTCTTAAGCTGGTCAATTTGGAATTGACAATTGAAATAGTGAAATAGTGAAATAGTACTTCTAATAGTACCTGTCTTCAGCCAGTTTGCATTTTCACCTGATATAAATTTAGTATAGAGAGATCTAATTCATAGTGGCATAGTGGCAGAGAGGAACAGAGAATACTGAAAAGAGGAGCACGTCAGTCAAAAGAGGCAATATGAGGTAGCTAATTAGTATATACTATATATTTCTAACGACGTAATATTAAATATCAAACATCAATGGCGTTCTACGTTCTGATGGACCTAGTGATTAGTGAACACCTGGTTGTAAAGGTCGAGAGTTTGTCAATATCTGTCAACTACTTTTCAATTTTCATATACATATCTCTTGCTATAGATTAGTTACTCTACACTATAATCGATTATATGATAATTCATTGCACATTTGATTTTACCGTCTGTTCCTCTCTATCTATAAAAACTTTTGATATCTGTTATCATAAATGATACCCCATACTGAAAACCACATCGATGATATCAAAGATATCAGAAATAATCAATTATCGATTGTCTATATTCAAAATCTTCGTACCGAGATTAATATTATATCTGATTATCTGAGTGATATATTTTTGATATTGAGAGATAAATGATGATAAATCTAAAATTTATTTCATAATCACATGTTTCGATGAAAGATGAGAGAATTATATCGAAATAACCAGAAAACCATATCAAGAAATTAAATAACCTTATTACAATACCGTTTGTGGTTCTAAATGTTTGAATGAAGATGTATGTAATGTTATAGTAGCGTGTGTCTTCAAAAGCATTAAATTAACTACATGATGATGTTCAGGGTTAAACTGTACACAAATTTTAATTTTGATGTGAAATACTAAGATATTTTGTCACAAATTTTGAAGGGATTCCGAAAATTTCAATCTTCTTTCCTAAAATCTTTATTGTTAAAAGAAATATTATTTATCAATCTATGAAAGCTCCAGATCTTCAGATTTGTGGTTTAAACCCGTCAAAAACATCAAACTTCATGATTATGTAGAATAGTAAATTAGATAATGTTGTAAACTTGCAAACTATCTGTCTACTTGTCTATCAGTCAAAAGGAGCACTACTTATAGTTTGCTTGAAAAGATTCATCAAAGATTAAATAATTTGGATAACTAGTTATGACTTATATGTAGAACAGTAGTTTGATGATCACCACTTGACAGTTGACCAGGAGCAATCGAAATTATGAAATACAAGAATATTAGAGTAGAAATCTGGCCTTTGGGATATCTGGATTACTTTGAGCTTTGAGCTTTGAGCTGATATTTCTACAATTACTTTGAGTTATTTACACAGTTTCCACGGTCCCACGGGCCCACGGTATTCTCATATTACCTTTGGTTGGTTGAATATTTGATCTCCATATTTGTTAATTTGTTAACTGTGGTTGAAGAGTGACACATAATTACTCTCAAACAGTTAATCGTTAATTGTGTGTTTGTGACACACACTAATACAGCTTCTAATGTCTAATATAGATCAATAAATTTTGATTTATAGCAGCTCTTCTAGTTCAAGTTTAACATTATACAACCAAAAAACCAATAAACTTTTAAGCTTTAAAGTATGTGTCAAGTAAAATATTAAAATATAATTTATATCTATTAATCTCGATTCATAAATGCTTTCTGGTTATAAAATATAAATTTCTAGCCAAAAAATCGGTTTATCCATGAATTTCCTATATAATTATTTGGTTATCAATTATCTTTGATCATGCTAAATCCATCAAGCAGGAATATTGGTAAAATAAATAGGATCAAGAGCGGAAGAGTTGATGAAAGTACATTATAATTAGGAGAGAATTTCTTGATGGTTTTGTAATAATGGTACTACTCAATGTTACTCTATTATATTAGATTTTAGTTTATTAATTGCATTTCAGATTTTTTTTCTTGTTGAATTTTTGTAGATCATCAAGATATCAAGATCATTTTCTCTTGACGTTAGCACTTAGCAGAACGTACAATATTTGATTTAAACTAATTTGGATTTTGTATTGGGGGGAAGGATATTAACTCGTTGTTGAAACGTAGAAGGATGATCAATACATTAACCACATGCTAAACCTTAAAATGTAATAAATTAGGTTGAATTAGGTTATACAATTTTTAGCCAAAAAAACAAATTAATTTGAAAAATATAGAAAATTAAAATCCTACAGCCCTACCTAAAAAAAATATTTGAATAAAATTACTGTATCCTAGTTTTGAATTAAATGTGGAGCTGGAAGCTAGGGAGTCGAATAAAGATTATTTCTTTAATATTAATGAAATTTTCTTAGATAGTGGCTGGTATCTACTATCTATCAATATTAATGTTCAAATGATGAACTACTACTACTACTCTTTCATCCAGATTAAAAAATGAAGGCCTGTAACCAGATAGAATTTAATTTAATTACACTTGACAAATATTAAATACATAATTATTCAGTCTATAAACTGTTTTTTCGATCAATCTCTTCGCCAACTAAATATACAGCGCCATTAAACCATTAAACCATAGTTACAGTACTACCTATAAATTAATAGCATGTTTCTCCGTTCTTTATTGTCGCAGCTATCAAAAATTAAAGTGTCTAACATAACATGATACACATTAGTACCAAGAAAGAAGTAGATGGTAGATCTATCAAGTATAAACTAATAATTTCGTTTGAATTTGAAACCAAATATTAGTAGTTTTCTCGCTTCTTTCTTTTTTCTAACTTAATAAAATGACGATAGTGATCATTCATGTTGTAAGAAGAATGATGATATTCAATTTAAAATTTAGTTAGCATAAACGAGATCTTCAACCTCTTTACTAACGAATTGTTCAATTAATTAACAGGCTGTATTCGGAATTCAATTGAATGTATTTAGTAAAAATTAAAGCTATTATTCAAGTCATCTACTCTACATGAAGAAGACACAGTAGCCTTATTCGAATACATGTTGATTGTTGTTCTTCAATTCTGTTCATCTGTTTCAATATTCAATACATAATGCAAGGAATAGATTAGAATATTTAACTAAAGAATATTTTCTATGGTTTCTATGGTTCCCAATCCTCAATCCTGCCTCCTATCGTCATTATAGTAGTAAATCTAGTAATCTTTTATCTTCTATATCGATTTCAAGCTTCGAAGTTCGAAACTTTTTTAATGTTGAGGGTTTGGCACTGTAATTCTGCAGTAGCGCATTAAGCAATAAGCAATGCGATATGCAAAATAATGAGTCTGCAACTTCGCATTTAATGGTATTTACGGTATCATTTCTTCGGTGGAAACGTAGAACCTTTTTTCTTCGATCTTTAATTTAGCAGGCTTCTGTCACATGACACTTAAAAAAAATCTAAAGCAATCAAAAATTAATTTAAAATGGATCTAAAACAAGCTATACCATAGCCAATTAGCGAGATACATAGTGCCATGATGATCAATTTCAGTAGAATTTACTAGGTATGAGGTTGGTTGCACCAAAATCCTTAAGTTTTCGAAAAATATTCTTCTGGATTTTTCAAGTGGTACCTACCACAGAATTTACAATATACTTGTTTCTAAATAATATTCGAAAATTTGAATCTGAAAAGTGCTCAAATCGAAGAATAAAGTAGATGAAGTGATAGCCCGTGTGAGGAGTAATAGACCAGTATATAGAAGTAACTAATTACCTGTTTATTCAGGATTGCTATCCATTGAATTAGCCTAATATATTGACCTTGATTATTAACAATAGGGGATCAATATAACAACAATGAAGTGCAAAACTTCCAAATTCGGACTATATAGCTTCGGATTACGCAAAATACCCGTATTCGGAAACAATGGCGTAAATGAAGAATTCCAAAAGGATTATTTTAATTTTTTTAAATTATTTTACCTATAATAAAATTTTCAAATCTATCACAAATCACAAATCACATTTTTTTTACTAGTTTCTTATTTCTATAGAAATATAGAAATGTAAGAGAAGAGTTGTTAAAGAATTTCTGTTTCGTAATTTTCTGATCTATATGAATGATTAATTGTATCCAAATATTATTCATGAAGTTGACTGGTTGACGTATTAGCTGTTGACTGTTGACGTTATCCTACCAATACACCTGACAAGCTGTCCGTACCTCAATACTTCTAGTATTATGGGGTTATAGTAGCATAGTAGCATAGTAGCATACAATTAAATAATAAGTAACACAGTAAAATAGAGGTAGAATGTATTAAAAGCTTTCAAATACCAAATACCTAAAACCTCATTTACATTACATAATACCGAGTTTTTTTACCTGATAGATTCGAAAACCTTTATGATGGTTCAAAATTATCAATTGTTATGTAGCAATGTTCTTTAACATTTTTCAATTTTCTACTAAAGAGTCTGGTACTATTAAAACAAGATAGCAAATAGCCATTAGCCACCTATCCCCCAATTCCCTCTAAAACTTCTAAAACTTCTAAACAAGATTCGAAATTGAATATTTTGTACTGGAAGACTCAAAGAATGAAAAAATGAAATATGCAATTATGCAAAGGACGAGTAACCTGCATATTCAGAAATTTGAGGTCTTCTTAGAATAATTTACTACTTCATCACTCTAGAGTATTAAAAAGCAAATCAATGCTTGAAAAAGTTTAATTATATACTTTACTGCTCCATTAAATCGAAAAGACTTAATACTTTTACTTTTACATAGTTTTTAAATTAAATACCTTATAACTTAGATATACTTTGATGGCTAAATAGCTTGATGATTTAAACGTTAATATTTAATATTCGATACTAGTTACTACCACTTTGCCGTTTGATCGCTCAGACATTTATACTTTCGAAGTTACATAAATAAAAATTATATAGAGGCTATAGTTTAAATTGAGTAATAAAATGTTCTCTTTTAGATTAATCTATACATTTATACCTGCCACCTTCTTTGTTTCATCAGTATCTTTGTTGAGTTCTCGAAATGTACTCACTTGAAATTCCTAGCTTAAATGCAACAATGAATACCTTAATACATACAATTAATACATCAATCGATACGTCCATGACACAATTATAATTACAATAACACTTCAAATTAAATTGACTGTGTCCTTGCAGAATAGTCACTGCCAACCCACCAGCATGTTCAAAACTTCAAATTGTTATTTTGATTTTCGAAATTATAAATTTTATAAAATTATCAAAAATAATTAATATATAAAGGTGATGTATTTCCCATCTTCATTCAACTTATCCCTTACTTTCTTCTATTGTATCATAATCACAACAATCTTTGTTTACAACAATAACCTCGACCATCAACAATGACTTCTGCAATTACTTTACCATCAATTGATGCTTTATTCCAATCAATTCCACCTCATCAACAACAAATTCAACAACGTCCTAGATGCGATTCTGTCTTCAGTGATTATAGTGTTACTAGTAGTAGAAGCAGTGTCTACAGTCACAGTGAATGCAACTCATGTCCAAGTTCACCAATCAAATCACCAAGAGTATCATTACCTTCAGTCCATTCAATTCGTGACAGCGTTGACTTCACATCTTTTTCACATTTCGGTCATCATAATAGTGCTCCACAATTAAATAACTACCATTATCAATCATCACCAGCTTCTGAATCTTTACCAGACTACAACTCAAAGATTTCTTTCAAATCCAACTTCAGCTTCAACAACTTAGTCAACCCAGAAAGTTATAAAGATTGTTATAACAATGATGAATTCTTACAATATATTAGAGATCGTCCAAAATATAAAAGAGTTAGAAGAAAATCAAATGAAATCTTTAAAGCTTATAAATGTCCAAAATGTTTGAAATGTTATGGTACATTAAACCATCTTAACCATCATATAATCACAAAGTCTCATGGTAAGAAGAGACATCCAGATGAATTCAAAGATTTAAGAGCTTTTAAAAAGATTTTAAAAGATGATTTAAACATTGATATTAATGATATTTCTAAACTTGATTCAATTCAAATACTTAATAATGAAGTTTACTTTAAGAAATATTTTGCAAATATTTCAAGAGATGAAGTAATAGATTTACTTTCATAGATCTAGAGGATCAACATCATTCATTTGTCATAAACTTCATTTTCATTTTTCACTTTCTTATTACGTTACAATTTTTTTCTTCTCCTTCTTCAAGTTCAACTTATTATTATACCACCTTTTGATTTACAATTACATTTTAAATAAATTAGATATTTGATATATTCTATATTATACTGTACAAAGCATACACACTTAACTTCACTTCAAAAAATTTCCTTTCTCATATAATTCTTTTTCAATTAATAAATTTAATTGGAACCTTTAACTTTAATACATTAGAATCTTTATTTTTAGAATCATCTGTAGAATTTATAACATCTTTGTTAGATAATTTTTCAAATTTAATTAAAATTTCTAAATAGTAAAATCTTGAGATTAAACAACTTTGGAAAGATGGAATTATTGTATGTCTATTATTTAAATCATCAACTGTGATTTTTAAAGCAACATCTTTTTCATATTCTAATTCTTGATCTGCCTTACCATTTAAATTATCACCTGCTTTTTTAATCCATTGATTTTGTTTTGAAATATTAGTCTTTAAGATATGACTTAATCTAATTTCTTGAACTTCACAAAAACCTAAACTTTTTAAATTATTTAATAATGGTTCATCAATAAATTCCAATTCTTCAATATTAAAATTATTCTTTGATATAATTTCTTGAATTTCTTTTTGATAATTTTCAAATTTTTTAAATATATTTGATAAATTCATTGAATCAAATTTATTAAAAGACATTGGTATTGAACTTTCATTTGTAAATAGATTAACAACCATTAAATTAGTCTCAATTGATTTAATATTCTTTGGTAATAGAGTTGGATTTGAAATTGCTGGTATAAAATTTAATTTTAGATCAATATCAATATCTTTAAATTTAACAGCGCCTGATGAATTACTATCTGATGAACCTGGTGAAGAACCTTTAGAACCATTATTACTATTGTTGTTATACCGATCAATCAATTTAGGTGAAATATATGATAACTTTAAATCTAAATCATCATCATTAATCTTTGGTATTGGATTAATAATTTTAGCTAATATTAAACCACTCTTTATTTGATTTGATAAAATTGAAGGTTTATAACTAAATTTTAAACTTGATTCAAAAAAGTTTTTATAATAAGAATCTAATTTTTCTGAATTATTTAAATAACTTGAAGTAATGGATTGTTGATGTTTTAATCTTGATCTAAATTCATTCATAATTTTTAAATCATCTTGAGTTGGATTTTTCTTATTTTCAATATTTTTATTCTTAATCTCTTGATAATCTTTAAGATTTTGTAAAGTTTTCTTCAGTCGTCTAAACATATTCAGGACTTGAAAGTCATCATAATCATTTTTAAACATCTTGAGATTGAAACTAACATCATCACAATCAACTTGATCTTCACCACCACTGAAATAATTTGGAATAACTCTAAATTTATGCTCTTGCTTTTTCAAAATATAAGGTGATTTATCAACAGTATTCTCTATACAAATTAATCTTGTAACAATACCATAACTAACTGATAATTCATGTGTACTTAAATCATTTGTTACTAATGGAGAACCTTTATAACCATAGTGACCATAGCCTAAAGAACTATCAATCTCTATATCTGGGAATTCTAAAATATTAACACCAAGACTTGGTAATAATTCATGATGTTTATCTAAATGATAATAACAATGATTATCTAATAATTTATCAGGTAATTTAAAAGAAAAATATTTCTTATATTTAGTCTTTGCCTTTAAAATTCTATTCTCTGTCATACCCATAATACAACCATCAGAGTCTCTTTGACCACAAACAAAGTTAATTGTACCTAAAGCAGGAGTAACATTACCAAATGACCAAGAGCCGCTAATATCAATCATATTTAAAAATCTTTTTTTAATTTGTTTCATTTTATCAAATCTATTAATGATTGTATAACCTTCTAATGAAATTAAAAAAGATTGGAATTTAATATCTTTATTAGAAATATTTTCAACAGTTGCATAACCATGGATTAAATCTTGATTAGTATATTCTTTTAATAAAGATTCAGTTTGAATATTTGAATTATTATTTTTATTATTACCATCATTTGAAAATGGACCATCTTTCTCTATAAATATTTCAATATTAATTTCATTATTTGAAGATTTGATTGGTAATAAATGAGATTTATCAAAAAGATTATATTCCATTCCAGAACTTATGTTGTTAGAATTAGTTTGTTGTGAATCATTTAAATTTAAATTATTGAAATCTCTAATCGAATTTGATGTTAATGAAGTAGTAGAAGATTCTAAGTTTATTGAAGAAGAAGCAGGGACAAAAGAATTTGAATTTGATCTTGAATGACTTGTAGAAGATTCAGTATAAGAAGGCAATTGATAATTACTTGAATTATCATCATCATAGTTAAAAACGTCAGTTGCAGTGTTCAAAGTGTGTAAAGAAGAATACATTTCAAAAGAAGGTAAAATATCACTAATTTGTAATTGTTGTTGTAATTGTAGTTGTTGTTCTTGTCTAGTTGAACGTCTTCTTATATACTTTATACGTTGTTGTTCTTTCTCTTGTAGAGGTTCACTTTGATTTGTCATGCTGTTATTATTGGAAGACATGTTTAAAATTAATTTTAAGCTGAACACACAACAGATCAATGTATCAAAGTCAATGTTATATAAAGTAATCTATATAGTTAAAGAATTAATAAGATCAAAAACCTTAAGATAGAATTAGTAAAGCAGATTGATGTCTTTATATATATGCAAAAAGTTTTTTTTTTAATGTTAAATAATGACATCCTAAATATTAGGAACAGTTGTATTGTAACGGTAAAAGTGACTCACTAAATTAGGAAAAAACTGTATACAAACAAAGGGAAAAGGAGATAAGTCATATCAATTGACGATTGTGTCAATAACTCATTTCACAGACAAATCTCATCGTTTGATAAATTCTTAATTTTAGAGATCAATGCGTAGAATTCTCTGGAAGATTTATTCAATACATTACAAATAAAAAATTAAAAGCGGTTGATTTAACGTTAATTACTGAGTCATATCAACAGCTTTAAAACAAAAAACATCATATATAAGTTAATCGGTTAGCAACGCTTAAAGTATTAGTAATTCTGCTAGATGATAATACACCCAATAACGATATGTCCTGTAATGAGATAAAGGTTAGAGTGTTAAGGACTTAGGGGTTTGAAAGTGTTGATCTATAGTGGAGTTAATGGTTTTTAAGGTGAAAAATTTCGATACTATTTTGACACAAAAAACTGTTTTATTCTAAATTCAAATTGATTGTTTTTAGTTTGAATTGAAGCTTGATGATAGGCTTCTTAATTCATAAAGCTAATATTAATCGTAACGCTGTAGGTTTTCAAATTAAGTAGTAATTACCAAGGAAATGTTAGAAGAACAGCATTACGGCGAGGCTGACTTTTGACTAATAGTAGTCAGATTTGAAAATTGAAAATTCATATATAACGTTTAGAATTGAGAAATTGAGTAGTAATTAGCAAAGTTGCAAGGTCTAAACGAGCAAAATAAATACTGTATTTGAGTTTATATGCTGTAAATCACGTATATAAGAAGATAGATCATGATAAATATGAAAGCCGTTATTGTATTTCCTTTGACAGGTTTGACTTGAAGTAAAATATATGAAGTATGAACCGGAGTCGCTTTAATATTAACACTGTATTTTTTTACTTTTGGTGCAGAGGGCTTTGTAAAGTTGAAGAGATGAAGATAATGGGTTAAAAGTTGAAAGAACATTTAAGAATATAAGAGAAAAAAATAAGAATAGAAAAGAATAGATCAACTGTAATTATTAGTTGAAATACATTTCTTCAAAAAACTAAAACTTCACGATATAGCTGAAAGATAACACATAAGCAAGGCTATAGAGCGTAGGAGTCCATAGAAGGATCAAGAGCTATATTTTGAGCTGCTCTGTTGTATGTATATTCTGTTTATTACAAGGATATTGCATTGCTTGTCCTTATACTAGCTAGTACAAATATGTAAAATTATTTTAGCAGTTGACTATGATTTCCTAATTCGGAAGGTCATATCCCTTAATAACTTACAGCCAAACACCAATGACTGAAGTCACGTGAATTTACTAAAATATGTACATCCAAACATTTTCTAAATTTCATTTCGTTTCTTTTTTTTTTTCAACAAATAAAAAATTAAAAAAAAAAACAAAAAAAAAAAAAAAAAAAAAAAAAAAAAAAAAAAAAAAAAAAAAAAAAAAAAAAAAAAAATTAAAAAAAAAAAATTGATTGTTTTGTTTATTTAAAAAAAAAAACTCTTTAACGTTTGAATAATCATTTAGAAGTCAACTCAGTCTATCTTAAAGATCCATTCACTGTTAGAAAAAACTAAAGAAAAGTATATTAATTTCTACTTAAATAAATCTTTTTGAAATTATCAAATTTTCTCAAATTTTCAACTCAAAAAGCCAACACATTCCCCCTTTCTCAAAGAATTTATTTCCAATTCTGAAGAAGAACTTAAACTTATAATAATTAATTAATAATGGCCAAAAAACTAGCTGAAGGTAGAAAACCAGGTTCTGGTAGAAAACCTGGTAGAGGTAAAACTTTACAAGATGGTAGAAAACCTGGTTCTGGTAGAAAGAAGGGTTCCGTTTCAAAGAATAAAATAGTTGGTAATGAAAATAATAACAATAAAAATATCTTAACATCAGTTAGTGATTTACATAATGTTAACTTATTTTCTTCAAGTCCTCAAGCTAATTCAACTTCAACTTCAAATCTAATGTATTCTGATATAAATAAAAGCACGCTGCAACCTTATGTTACAACTTCAGCTTATCATCAACAAACAACTCAATCTCAAGACGCTTTAGCTGCTCTATCTTATCATGCTACTCAGTTAAATCACCCTTCTTTGATATCGTACCAAAATCAAGACCCAAAGAAATTAAATAGAAGTCACAGTCCTTCAAATAATGATAATATGACTATTCGTTTAGATACTTTATCATCTTCTTAAGTTTTTGTTACTTTTTTGATTTTTGCTTTCTGATTATGTGTTTTAGGAAAAAGAAAAAGAATGAAAAATATTGTCTACTCTTTTGTTAAATTTTATTATATTAATCATTATTCTACTTCAGATATCAAGAAATAATAGTTTCAACAAGAGAATGTGGTGTTTTCTTTACAACTCTGTGTATTTTTATATTTTTTTTAATTTTTATCTTAATGTTTTTTGTCTGTTATTAATTCTTATTGTTATTATATTTCTTTATTAGTCCTTTAATCTTCTATACTTGTTCATCATCAAGTTCTAGTATTCATTTTTTTTTGTTAATTCTACAACATTCCAGTACAAATTATACTTTATGTTTACTTTTCTGATTTAAACACCCAATATTTATTGTGATGCAAATAAAACAAAAAAACATATCATCAAGTTCTAGTATTCATTTTTTTTTGTTAATTCTACAACATTCCAGTACAAATTATACTTTATGTTTACTTTTCTGATTTAAACACCCAATATTTATTGTGATGCAAATAAAACAAAAAAACATATGACAATCATTTAATAAAAACTACATAACTGTGTATTTTATGACTTTGAAACTAGTTCTAACTATAAACATTATTGGATCTTGTAGTTTACTTAAAGTTAATAACTCTTCTTTGTTGAAAATAAGGGCCTATAAATCTTTAGAAAGTCTCACGTGACTATTTTAATTTTTTTTTCTCCCAAAAAACCCAAACTTCAAGAACTTCTACAATTTGATCTGAACAACTGATTTAATTAACATTTAACTTTAGAAAGAAAATGACTTTAGAAAAAGCTTATAAACATCTACATAAACAATTATTAACAAATATCAAAGCTTCTGCTATAAAGCAAAACAAAGAAGATGCTAAAAAGAAATTAGCTTTATTTAGTTATCAAAGAATAAATGCAATTAAAGCAAAAGATGCATCAAAATTATCAGAATTAAACAAAAAG
This sequence comes from Ruyongia namnaoensis, assembly GCA_030563805.1. NCBI lineage: Eukaryota > Fungi > Ascomycota > Saccharomycetes > Phaffomycetales > Wickerhamomycetaceae > Ruyongia > Ruyongia namnaoensis. The sequence continues at coordinate 82,504 of JAJMKA010000031.1, forward strand.
ATTAAAGAATTAAATAATAATTCAAATGATCCACAAGTTGAAATTGATCCAATATTGAAGAATGGTTTAACTTTTGCTAAAGATACAAAACATAATTCAACTCATATTAATGATATTGCAGATTTTTTATCATATCAAAGAACTTATAGTGAATTAATTGAAAGATATAATCCAGGTTTATCAATGACACAAACTGATAAAATTAGAAAAACTGCTAATAAGGTTGGTTTTAGTTTACCAGAAACTCCTAGTGATCAAACTCAAAACCAATAAATTCTTTAAAAATAGAAGAAAAATATTAATCTTTTTTAGAGAAAAAAATAAGACAGCTCAAAAAATTTCAAATTGTATATAGAAGTTTAATGTTCATATGAAATTATATTACAAGTTCTTCACTCTATAATTTGATTTATAGTTTTTGTAAATTATTACAAGTAGTATTATTTATTAAAATATCATTAAAAGAAAGAATAACTATTTACGCATTAGTTTTAAAAACATATTTGAATTTTGAACCATAAACTTCACCTTTAGTTAAAATAACTTGTTTTGACCAATCATCACCCATATTAATTGCATTAGTGAATTTACCAGGTTCAATACAGAAACCAGCTCTTGGAGCAAAATATTTTGTATTTGGCATACCATCACCTGTATATAATTGAAATGATGGTTCAGTTGAAAAGATTTCAACTTCATATTTTGAATCTTTTGATTTTGCTTCAACAATTTTAATTAGGTTATTAGATCTTGAATCTAATTTTAAATCATTAATATCAACAATAAAATTATCATCATAAGAAACATCTTTTGATAAAATAAATTCTTTATTTGGAATTTCTAATAATTTACCAGTTGGAATTAATCTTGAATCATTTTCTAAATATTGATTTGAAACTAATGTAATTTTTGTATCATTAATTAAATCATCATCAACATTTAAATTGAAATATGAATGATTAGTTAAATTAATTGGCGTTTTTGATTCTTTTGAAGTTTCTAAAATCTTTGATTCATATTCTGTACTTAAAGATTTTTCATTAAAATTAACAATATATTTAATGTTAATTTGTAAATCAGCTGGGAAACCATTATGACCATCTTTATCGATTAATAAAAATTCTAAACTTGTTATATCTTCATTTGTCTTTACAATTGGACCTAACCATAATTGTTTATCAAACCCATCAAAACCACCATGTAAAGTAACAGCGTTATTTTCATTCTTTTCTAATTTATAAACTTTATCATCAATTTTAAATTCACCATCACTAATTCTATTAGCATATCTACCAACTGTGGCACCAAAGAATGGATTAATTGAAGAATCTAAATAATTTTTAAAATCTTTGAAACCACATACTAAATTCTTATCTTTGATTGAAATATCTTGAATGGTTGAACCATAATTCATAATTGATACTTTAAAATTATTGAATTCAACAGTATGTAATCTATTAAAAGTATCTTTGAAAGTACCAAATTTATTCCATGAATAGTTCTTTACATTATAACCATTTGGATTATTAGTAGTCCAATTCCATAAATCATTACAAGCATCTTGAATACTTAATTCCGCTTTCCATTTTAATTCTTCATTAGCTCTTTTCGGATTAGCAGTTAAATTTAGTACATCACCAGCTCTTCTATCAACAACTTCATAAGGTAATTCTTTTCCAACAGCCTTGCAAAAAGCATGATAAATTTCAAAAACTGTAGAACCGTTACCTGTACCTAAGTTCCATTCTCTATAGAGACCATTAGTTTTACAGTCATTGAATAAGTAATGAAGAGCAGAAATATGACCTTTTGCTAAATCAACAACATGAATATAATCTCTAATTGGTGTACCATCAATTGAATCATAATCATTACCAAATACTGATAATTTTTCTCTTTTACCAATTGCAACTTGAGCTAAGTATGGTAATAAATTATTTGGAATACCTAATGGATCTTCACCAATTACACCTGAAGGATGAGCACCAATTGGATTAAAATATCTTAAGATTGCGAATTTCCAATCATTATCGCTATTGTATAAATCCTTCATAATTTGTTCAATCATGAATTTAGTTTCACCATATGGATTAGTTGGACCAAGAGGACAAATTTCAGGAATTGGAATCATATTTGGGAATCTTGTAGCATCACCATAAACAGTAGCTGAAGAACTAAAGACTAAAGATTTAACATTTGCAGCTTTCATAGCATTTAATAAATTGATAGTACCGACAACATTGTTTTGATAATAGTTTAAAGGGATCTTTGTTGATTCACCAACAGCTTTTAAAGCAGCAAAATGAATAACTGATTTAATTTTGTAAGTTTGAAAGAGATCTAATAAAGCTTGATAATTTGTTAAATCTAATTCAACAAAGGTAATTCTTTGTTTAACAATGAATTCAACTTTTGAGATGGAATCATAACTTGAATTTGATAAATTATCAACAACTAATACTTTATATCCATTGTTAACCAATTCAACAACGGTATGTGAACCAATGTAACCAGCACCACCAGTTACTAAAATATATTCTTCTTGACCAGACATTTATTATTAAGTATTGCTTTTGTGTTTGTTGTATGTTGGATCAATGTCTCTATCTGAACTGTATGAATCGCTAGATATCAGTAGAAAGCAGTAATTCTATAAATTTATAAGTTAGCAAGAATAAATAGTTGAATATAAATAAACAAAAACACACATGAGTTTGAATTATTTACCCATTATTTTTCTCATAATTCTACCTATAATTGTAACGAGATTCACGGCTGGTGCCCTTCACTAGCCACCGGAGAATCTCTTTGGGGTGCAGCACAACTGGAGTTCTTCCTTTATAACTGGTGATATTTCTGCCTAAAGTTAGTGGTTTTGTTGGTATTTCTGAGGATATGAGAAGACAGTAGTAGTTCAGGTTATTTCAAGTAGCTATACATTTGTTTTTGGAGAATTATGGACAATTTCAACACCAAATACTACAATATCCATTATTTCTCTGCCTTAACATTAGTTTCGCCGCTGGAAAAAAATTAGCGAGATGTCCTTTTAGACCAACATCCGGACATTCTCTGTTTTTTTAATTTTTTAAATCTGTTGAAGAAATGGAAAGTCAAAGAAATTTGCCATCAAGGAATTGAAAACAAAATCACACAGTCTGTTACCTTTAACAACGTGTTAATTTCTGTCAACAATACATTTTACCAACTACATACATCCATAATCATGTCTGAAGCTGATCAATTAACTTTGACCATCAAGTATGTTATCTATTTTGTTGTTTAGCTTGAGTCTTTTCTCTCCACTTGTTATCTGATCTATATAATTTATTGATAGGTCCCTTGATTTAATTTAATATTGAAATAAATTTAAACTAACAACACAAAACACAAATATAATCTAGGTCATCTGCTGATAAAAAGTATGAATTTACTATACCTTCCTCAACTACTGTTGCTGAATTAAAAGAACAAATTGCCACACAAGCTGAATTGCCAGTAGAGAGACAACGTTTAATTTATAGTGGTCGTGTACTAAAAGACCCTGAAACTTTAGCTTCCTACAATATTAAGACTGGTCATACTATCCATCTTGTTAAGAGTGCTGCAAAGCCAGCTGCCGGTGAAGCTTCTTCTACAGCTGCTGCTACAACTCCATCAGCTGCTGCCTCAGCTGCTTCAGCTTCATCTCAAATTCCTTCAAATATCTCAACAGGTACTGGATCTTTCAATCCTTTAGCTGATTTAACTGGTGCTCGTTACGCTGGTTATACTCAATTACCTTCTGCTAGTATGTTTGGTCCAGATGGTGGTATGACTATGCCAACTGAAGAAGAAATGGATAATATGATGTCAAATCCAATGGTTCAACAAGGTATAAATGAAATGTTAAATAATCCTCAAATGATGGATTATCTAATTGAACAAAGTCCTCAATTACGTGGTATGGGTCCTCAAGTTCGTCAAATGATGCAAAGTGAACAGTTTAGACAAGTTTTATCAAATCCTGAAATGAGAAGACAAGCTAGAGAAATGTCAAGAATGATGGGCGGAATGGGAATGGGAATGGGTGCTCAACAATCATCATTTCCAGCTCCAGGTTCTGTAAACGATTCTACTTCTGCTACTGCTCCATCTACTACAGCTTCAGCAACTACTGATGCATCAAATACAAATGCCGCTGGTACTACTGCTCCAAATCCTTTTGCTTCTTTATTCCCAGGTGGAATGCCAGCTAATCCATTTGCTATGTTTGGTATGCCAAATGCTGCTAATACTGATCCAAATTCAACTGGTACACAACAACAAGGTTTACCTCAATTCAATCCAGCTTTATTACAATCAATGTTAGGTGGTATGGGTGGTGCTGCTCCTGCTCCAGTTCAAGATAATAGACCCCCAGAAGAAGTATATGCTTCACAATTAAGACAATTAAACGATATGGGATTCTTTGATTTTGATGCTAATGTACGAGCATTGAGAAGAAGTGGGGGTAGTGTTCAAGGTGCTGTTGAATCTTTATTAAGTGGTGGTTTTTGATTAATTTATAATTTAATCAAAATTGTTTCTATTCTAGGTTTCCAATTATAATTGTGTTTTTAATTAATATAGTTTTATAGTATAATCTTTTCGTTGTAATTATTTTATTAATATTCATACATCATAGTAATATCCACTGTTTTCTGTTTTTCTTTATTTATTTTTGCTTCATAGTTAAATAAGAAAATTTATTTATTATAATATCCACAAGATTCGATGTTAATTTTCATTGATCTGTTTGTAGGCTTATTGTAAGAATCTAACGAGAAAACTATAAACCCTTTAATGATATATGAATGAAGTTGTTAAAGTAATAATGATTTATATATTAATGTGTAATTGTAAACTTTAACTTCTAGTAAAGTAAATAATAGAGCAGGGAATTAATTTAAAAACGAAAAATATAATGCTATAATAGTATAAATAAAATGCTCAATCAGTCTAGTTGGGCTTTATAAACAGCATCACTAACTTTAATACCCCAATCCCAGAATGGATCATCTTCATATGTAATACTACCATCTGCATTAAAATGTCTATGTTTTGAAATATCTGATGATTCCCAAGTTGTTTTAAGTTCATCATAGTTAAAATTCAAAAAATCAACAAATGGAATCATAAAATCACTTGTAAATTTAGCTTCTTCATCTGACATTCCATTTCTTAATGAATAAAACCAGATTGGCATATCTGCAGAATGAATAACCTTCATTTCTGGTGGGACCATTTTGTCAACACATTTAGCTCTGTAAGATATTCTATATCTATAAACATCAGTTTGATCTAAACCTCCCTTAACTAAACAATTAACAAAACCTCTACTTGAACAATAGACTTGACCATCTGCAACGATTTCACCATATTGGATTCTAATAGTTTCATCATCTGTTAATTTTTCCTTTGTAACATTGTAAAGATCAATTAATGTTGGAACAAGCTTCTTTGCATAATAATTTTCAATTTGTAATTCTAATTCTTCATAACTCTTTGGTGTATTTAATAAGGAATATTTCCATGGCTCATTATTAACTTCACCAATCAAGATTTTAATACCTCTTTCTTTTAACATAGCACCATATTTACCTTTAACCATATCTTCTATCAAAGTTGAAGGAATAAAAGTATCATCGGTAATAGCTCTAAATGTATGCATTTCTAAAGTTGGAATAAAATCTTCTAAATCACTATTACTAATATCTCTCAATTTCTTTAATTTTTCATCAAATGAATCTGTTAATGGAATATTTAATTTTGTTAGAATTTCATCAAATTGTACTTGTTGTTCTTCTAAACCTTTTGGTTGTGACCAGACACCATTTGAATTAAATACAACTTGTTTAATATGTTGTTTTGAAGGGTCTTTAACAAAATAAAGTTCATAAGCTAATTGATAAAAGGTTGAATATGAACCAGCACTAATACCACCAACAGTGATTTTATTTGAATCACCACCAAAATATTTAATATACTTAGCAGTCCATTCAATAGCTAATCTTTGATCCCAAAAACCGAAATTAGAATTATACTTATCTTCTTCTAATAGTTCTTTTGAAGCTAAGAAACCAAATATGTTTAATCTATAATTTGGTGTAACTAAAATAAATTTATTCTTAAAATCTTCATTAAACAAATCTAATGTATTAACATGACTTGAATTACTTGAACCATATTGTAACCAACCACCATGTAAATAAACATAAACTGGCCATCCATCTTTTGGTTTATTTGTTTCATCAGAAGGAATCCAAATATTTACATAGGTGATATCTTCAGTTGTTGGTTGTTTTTTATAGTTGAATCTTGGATCAGCAACAGCAGGATGAGAACTTGGTAAACCATGTTCTCTATATACACCAGTATAATCATAATCATCTGGGATTGGTCTTGGTTTTCTCCAACGATGTTCACCAGTTGGTGGTAAAGCATATGGAATCTTGGTGTATCTAATAGTTGATGGTGTATCATATCTTGTTGAATTAAGAATAACACCTTCTAAAGTACCTTGATTTGGAATTGTAATTGTATGAGATTTACAACCCTTAGTTGAAATTAAAGAAACTGGTTGACCCATAATGCACTATATCTGAAGGTTTTAGTTGTAATAAGTCAATAAAGCTCAGTTATATCTTAATATAATATAAAAGTGGATATAGTTTTCAATTTATATATTGTCCAATAACTTTGAAGTGAACTCAAGAATTCAGGTGGGTAAACTATTAAACCAATTTAAGGATTAAATCGAAGTTGTTGCTACTCCTGCATATGTTCAGCTCTGTAATAGTAGAATCCATCCATCTGTTATAAAGTTGACTTTGCAAACATATCTGTTGCTTAGTAGTTGGTGGTGGTCCTGGTTGGTTCATCATGATGGGGGGGATTTTTTTATATTTCAAATTTCCTATTCTTGATCTGAATGCGACACTGAAAGAGATGGAGGGAACTTTTTTATTGATGGGGGGAGAAAGACTTTAAGTTAATCGTTAATACCGTTAATAATACTAGAATTGTTTGAGTCTTCATCAACTTGGCAATTGATTTTAAACGAGCACATCAAAATAAACTTTCCTTTTCTAAAAACTTTCCAACTTTTATGACTCAGTGATCACAATCGATATTTAACAAACTTATATAAATACACCTGTGATATTCTCCAATTTGTTTGCCATAGATCAATTATTCTGTATTCAAACAAGATTATTCCAAGTAATCCAACATTCAAATAATCAAATCAAAATAAAGAAAGAAATAATTTTACAATGAGTAAAGTCTTACACAGAAATGTCAAAGTTGATCCACCAATCGCTGTTAGAGCAGAAGGTTTATACTTATATATGGCTGATGGTTCTAAGATTTTAGATGCTGCCGGTGGTGCTGCTGTTACTGCTTTAGGTCATTCAAATAGAGTAGTTTTAGATGCTGTTCATAAACAATTAGAAGAATTACAATACGCTCATACTTCTGCTTATTCTTCAGATCCAGCTGAAAAGCTTTCTGAAATCATTTTAGAAAAACCAAAATATGGTGAATTAGGGTTCTCAAAAGTTGTATTTTACAATTCAGGTTCTGAAGCCAATGAATCTGCTTTAAAATTAATTAGACAATTCTTTGTTGAAAAAGGTCAACGTCAAAGACTTAAAGTAATTTCAAGAAATAGATCTTATCATGGTAATACTTTAGGTGCTCTTTCTTTAAGTGGTGGTGTTGCCAGAATGAAAGATTTTGAAGATATGGTTAATACTGAACTTTTCCATAAAGTTAGCACTCCATACCCTCAACATTTAATGTTAGAAGGTGAAACTGAAGATGAATATGTTCAAAGATTACTTAAAGAATTGGATGATAAATTTCAAGAAATTGGTCCAGATACTGTCATGGCTTTCTTTGCTGAAACTATGAGTGGTAGTTCTTGTGGTTGTGTTTTACCACCAAAAGGTTATTTTGAAGGTTGTAAAGCTATCTGTGAAAAATATGGTGCTTATCTTGTTTATGATGAAGTTATGTGTGGTTCTGGTAGATTAGGTTCATTCTTTGCCTGGGAACAATTAACTGATGAAGCTAACTGGCATAAAGTTTCACCACATATTTCATCATTTGGTAAATCCATCGGTAGTGGTATATTACCATTATCAGGTATAGTTATCCACAAAGAAATTACAGACGTTATCAAGAATGGTTCTGGTAGTTATATGTCAACTCATACATTCCAAAGTCATCCTGTTAGTTGTGCAGCTGGTTATGCCACTCAAAAATACATTAAAGATAATAACATTTATGACAATATTACAAAGATGGGTGAATTACTAGAAAAGACTTTAAAAGAACAAATCATGGATCTTGAAACTGTTTATGATGTCAGAGGTAAAGGTTTATTCTACACTGTTGAATTCATGAAAGATAAGGTTAAAGAAGAAACCTTTGATTTGAGTATAGCTTATAGTGATAAAGTTGCTGCATTTGCTTTCAAGAATGGTATGCAAGTTCTTGCTTGTCATGGTACTGTTGATGGTATCAATGGTGACCATGTGATGATTGCCCCTTCATTTACAGTTACTGAAGACGCTATTCTTTCACTTGCTTCAATTTTAAGACAATCAATTATCCAAGCTCAAGAAGTTTACTGTAAGTAGATAGAATATTATAGATTCAATTTATATAGGCAAGTAATTTATTTTAATTAATTTAAGAGTATTTTAGAAATATTTAATTTGTAAGTTATAAGATTCTGATCTCTACATCTTCTGTTATCTTAAACAAAATATATTCAAGATCTATATTATTCTTAATTATATCTATCAAGAAGTTCTTCACAGAAGACGTTTTCACTACCCATGCTTCTAAAACAACAATGTTCTAATAATCTACCATAATCAATTCCCAATTCCCATGAAGAATTTGTGTAACTTTTGGACATAGAATTCATCAAACCAACAATATAATTCAAATTTGGAATATCATCAATAACAGAACAATAATTTGAAATTGAACTTGCTATATTTTTAGGATCCATGGAATTTAAAGAACTAAATCTAACACCTGTTCTATCACCAAATTCTTTCCTAACTCTACGAAGATATGCACCACTCTCCTCTAATATAGGTGTGAAATTTGGAGGTAATCCTGTTGATTGTGATATATTAGCATTTGATCTAAATTGTGATTCTGTACCATAATTACTAAATACAAATGTCCATAAAGAAAATAATAAACAAACAACAGTCTTAGGCCTATAAAACATCAGATCCAATTCTGGCTCATAGTCAAATGAGATTGAATGTATTTCATTCTCTGGAGGTAACATAATTTCACATAAAGCAATATAACAGTGGACTGCTAATTCTTTTGCAGCTGTTGTTTTACACCAAACATTGATTCTCTTGATGGCATTATAACGATCACTTTCAGTGGTTCTAACATTAATTCTTCTTGTTGATCCACAATAAATCAAAAAGTCATATTGAGCCAATCTTAAATAAATTTGGGCTGCATGATATTCTGGGTACCAGCACCTTGTATCTGTTGAACCGAGTAACAATGATGATGAACTATTAATAAATGGTGTACAACATCCATTTTGAAGCTGAACCTTCCAATATTCCAATGATAACAAAATAGCTTCCTTCCAATTTTGTTCATCATTTGGACCACTTCTTAAACCTATTAACCCTGTCTGTGCATAAGCTTGTTCCATTTGTAAGATTAGATTTAATATACTAGTCAATATAATCTTGTTCCCATAAACACTGCAATTCACTTGTTCTCCACGAAGTACTTTTTTTATAGAATCAGATAAATTTAATGACTTCTTTTCTTTATTTATTATGCTTGGGAGCTTATCAATAGGACTGTTCCATAGTTCATCTGAGCATGGTAAAGGCATTTTTAGTTGAGTGGCAAATATTGAAACAGGTAACATAAAAACCATAGATTGTAAAGTATCTGAATAAACTACTGACCATGCTACTCTTTTCATTGATTCATTCTCAATCCATTTCTCCCATACAGACATATTTTTAACACTAGATATATTATTATTACCCACATACAATCCCAAGAAAGAACTTCTTCTTAACAATTGAATTTTAGTTCCTCTATATGTATAAGCTCTATCTGCCAATTCACCTGTTGATCTGTTCAATGAATAATTTTCCAGCATTATTAAAGAGTGAATCACCCAAGCTTTGCAAGGTATTTTAGATGATTCTGATGATAATAATAGCCAAAGAAGTGGTTCTGCAATTTCATCTGATATTGATTTGAACTTTAAATTGTTATTTTGTGAATATTTATATTTCTTATTTTGATGTTGTTGTGTGTTTATATTTGAAGTTCTCTTATCATAAGAAGCACCTATCATCATCATACCTAATATCAACAATGGATCAGAAGTAGTTAAAGAAAATGAAGGTTTATGAAGAATAGGATGTTGTGGATGATATAATTCCCAATAGGCTTCTATAAATATATTGATCTTTTCAATTGTAAAATCAGGATGTCCTAAAAGAGTTGGAATCTGGTTCAATAAGTCATTTAAAAGAATATCATTATCAGAGCTATCATTCCCAGAATCACCATCAGCTTCATCATTAAAAGAACTATCATTCTCGCTATTATTTACCATTTCATTACTAACAGTGTTTTCTGGGTTAGCAAGTGGAGATCTTTGATGTTGGTTCTCTTGTTGTTGAGGTAATGAGTGTTCATTAATTAAAGATGGGCTAACACCACTGTTAAGTTGTTCAATGCTCAAATTTGTAGGTGAATCTTCTGTACTCCCCATATAATCTTTCATCATAAAATCAATTGTAGAATCACTAAAGTCAAAAATAAACTGTCCATTTTCTTCTAAATGAGTAGAATTATAGTTATTATACAATGGAGATTTATATGTCCCATTATTATTAAACCATTTAACAATTTCAGGTTGTGATGTATAGTTATTTCTAGTTGAATTTGTATTTCTTGGGGTTTCATTCTCATTATTGCTGATATTACTATGTGTATCATTATATGAATTATTAGTTCCTGCTTCACTGATTAAATCTACAGGACCTGTTTTATAAACATTGGGAGAGGCTAACATTATAGTTGGTGATCCATCTGATGAATTTGAAAGTATATTTCCTCTATTGTTTTGAAATGTCATATTTGGAATTGAATTTGGTGTTGTTGTTTCCAATGGTATTGGTGATCCTGAAGAATGATCTGAAATTGTAGTTATTCCACTACCACTAGTTTGGACTGTTGTATTATTATCTTTAATGTTACTCTCAGCTTCATCATTTATATCAACATTAGAGTCATTGGAACTTTGCTTAAGTTCCTTTGGAGTCTCAACAGAATCAATACTATGATTTATTCTTTCCTGTGTATTCTGTAAAGCAACATCATGATCATTGGAAGTTGTACTGTTCTCATCATTGTGCTCTGGGGTTTTTAATGTTTCTAATGTTTGATCATTAGTTTTTTGGATGTTCTCTTGTTTATTTAACTTTTCTTCTTTCTCTATATGAGTTTGCATATGTTTTCTTCTAACATCACTCCTTACAAATGATTTGTTACATCCTGGAAATTCACACTTGAATGATTTATCCTTTTGATGGTTAGCACTATGCCTCACAAGGTGATCTGATCTTGTGAATACTTTATTACAACCAGGAAAGGAACAGTGAAATGATCCAATTTTTCGTGATTTTCTCTTCTTATCCTTTGATATTGAAGAATCTGTCATTATGTTTCAATTTTAACCTGCTACTAAACAAGCAATAAACCATTCAAAAAGTATTCGAAATACAGGTATGTTAAAGCCATTGAAAATGCAAATGATTATTTTAATTTTAAACATTTTACAAAATATTTGAACTCGGCCATTTTCAGTAAATTTATTTCCTATTGCGGACTGAAATAATTTTAGTTAAACGCTGATGAAAAATTTTGAAATATCGTTATTAGTTAATATCGTTCTAGTAGTATGTTCAAAGATGAGATCACAGTTTCCCTGATTATTATTGTTAGACTGGTGTCCGTTGTCTATGCTCTCGTAGTTTTGTTGAGAGGCTTGTTGGAGTTACTAGATTACATAGAACTAAAAGCTTTCAATCAAATTATAATTACTAATTAACTAATTAACCATAGATTATGACTTCTGATCTTCTGATATTGTGATATTAGGTGTTACGGTATTATTTCTTGCTACTAATAACTACGTTCTATTGTATAATGAACCCATAAATGACCCCAGCAATTAATTATACAAAAAGAGTAATTTCTGAGATGAAGAGATGAATATATAAATCATAAACTCATTATGGGGGGAAAGTAATACTACACTGCTCCAATTACCTATTAAACCTGAAAAACAAACAATACTTTGTAGCTGCTAAATCCTGAAATAAATCCTAATCATTGATATTCTGATAGATCAGTTTCTTCACTCTAGTTCCTAAACTCATTTCTGTTCTAATAGTAGTCATTCTATAAACTAACGATGAAGGCTATTATGTGTTATATATTGAACATAAGAGTTCATCATAGAGAAGAGAGAAGAGAGCAAGTTTTTCATCAGATTTTTACTGTATTGCGATGAAGTGATGAAGTGTAGTTTGTAGCCTTGTATGGTGGGGGGAATAAAAAGATAAGATCACGAAAAATGAAAATATTATTCTGTCAACATCAACAACAAAAAATAGGTTATTATGACATACATTTCGAAAAATAGAGCTACTAAATTTAATCAAATCCTAATGTCCATATTTAAATTTGACATATTTTCACTTAATCCATTAACCATTAACATTTCTTGATTCAACGCCCCCATAATATTTAGATTGCTATTTGTTTTCAAATTTAATATCTTTCAAGAATAGAAGAACATCAATCAATATTGAAGATCCAAATCAAAACATAAATAATTCATTATCTTATTATCATCTATCATCTAGCTTGTATTAGTTGTTCTATTTTATCATTTATCATTTTATCCTTTTGAGTTCTGTGGGTGGTATTATTCTAAATAATTTTAATTTGCAAATCATCAATTATAAATAAGTCATCAAAGTATCACATTATAAATTGTGTTTCTTATTGACTTACTATAGAAAATTCAATAATCATTATTGAAAATTACACTATACAAAACAAAAAAATAATGGCAAACGAGAAATCAAACAAACTTGCTGATTCCAACTCAGTTATGGAAAAGTCACAAGGACAAACTGAAGTTATTAGCCTAGGTGACTTTGAAACTTCATCTTCTCCAAATGATATGGATTTTGATGCTTCAAAAGTTCTTTTTGACAAAAAATTAGAAAGAAGGGTTTGCAGAAAATTCGATATGAGAATTTTACCAATTATTGCTGTTGGTTATTTATCAAACTGGTTAGATAAAAGTAATGCTTCATATTCTAAAGCTTATATTGTTAAAGAATTTGGATTAGTTGGTAATCAATGGAATGTTGTTTTAACTGTTTTTGCTGCTGCTTTTATTGCATTTTCAGCTCCTGTTTGTTACCTTGCAAGAAAATACGGTCCTGGTAGATTGATTCCTTATATGATGCTTGGTTTTGGTTCAGTTTGTTTATTAAGTTGTGCAGCATTTAACTATGGTTCTTTCTTAGCTGCTCGTATCTTCCTTGCTGCTTTTGAATGTGCTTTCTTACCAACTATTGTCTACTATTTAACTACTTTTTATCGTCGTGCTGAACTAGGTAGAAGATTAAGTGTTTTCTTCTCTGGTGCTTATATTGCTAATGCTTTCTCTGGTTTGTTATCTTATGGTGTTTTCCAAATCAAGAATTCAAGAGTTTCAACTTGGAGAATTTTATTTATGATTGAAGGTTTCTGGACTGTTGGTTTTGCATTATTTGCTTTATGGGCCCTTCCAAAGAAGGTTACTGAATGTCAATTCTTATCAGAAGAAGAAATGAATTGTGCTATTCAAAGATTAGAATCAGATTCTTCTTCATCTGCCAACACTGAAGTTAGTGTTAAAGAAGCTTTGAGAATTTTCAAACACCCTATTACTTATATGTTTATCTTTGAAGAATTCTGTATTGGTGTCCCATTAAGTAGTATTTCAAATTGGTTTCCTCAAATTGTTGAACTTTTAGGTAAAGGTACTGTTATGACTGATTTATATACTGTTGCACCAAATGTTTGGGGTGCTGTTGCTTTAGTTATCATCTGTTTTTCATCAGATTTGACAAAACATAGAGCTACTTTCTTATTATTTGCTATTGCTTCTATGTTTGTTGGTTTCATTGTGTTTGCTTGTATTGATATTGATACACATGTGGGTGCTGCTTATTTCTGTACTTTCTTGATGAATACAGGTATGTGTGCTTCAACAGTTTTAAGTTCAACTTGGTTTAATAATAATATCACAAATGAAAATGCACGTGCTTTAATGTCAACCATTGGTGTTACAGCTGGTAACTCAGCAGCTTTAATTTCAACTAATATCTTTTTGGCAAGAGAAGCACCAAAGTATGATACTGCTTTATGGACAACTGCTGCTTTCTCTGCTGCTGCTATTGTTGCAGTTTGTGTTATTACAGTATATATGTTTGTTGATAATTTACGCAGAAACAAGCAACAAGGTGTTAAATGGACTTATAAAGATGTTCCAACCAGTGAACTTCATGAATATTATTTTGATAAGAGATTCAGATGGTTGATTTAAGTTTATGTGGTTCTTAAATGCCTGTTAATTCTGTGTGTGTGTCTGCTTTTATTTCAGTTTTGTTGTTTCTTGTGAAGTGTATTAAAGTTATGGAAAAATCTGGTTGATATTGACTATCAAGATATTGGGTTTATACTTTATTATTTTCATGAAAGAGTCTATTTCTAGTAGGCTAATTTTATTTTCTATCTATATTTAAATATATTATTTTGATAGAGTTTTTAGTATTTTCCATTAGGTGTTTTAGAGAGATATATATATAATTATTTTATAATAATGGTCATATTTATTTTGATTCTGACTGTAGTCTATTTCCTTCAGCTTAAATATAATTTTCCTAAAAATATTATCTTAATAGTATCAGGTATTTTATCTAATGTCTACCACTATTAAGAATTAATGATTTTGAAATTTTGAAATCAATAATAAATTATCAATCCATCGAAGGCTAAAGAGTAAAAATTACTAGTTGTTTTTATTGCTTTTGAATTTTCTAATTTCTACTTTCTAGTTTCTACTACTACTGCTTTCTAATCAATTTCCACGACAAAAAAAAAAAAAAAATCAACCTACAAAAAATGTTCACTCAAAATTCAAAACATAACAAACAACAGACAAAACATCAACAACTAGAGTCAGCTCTACCATGACAGAGGTAGCTACCAAGTCAAAGTCAGAACCAGATCAAGCAAATGGTAAAGTCAAGTTTGAACTCCCTCAACTAAGTGAAAAGGGTGTTAATTTTGATTCAATGGAACTTGTCACTCAGAAGGCAATTGCTCTACATTTAAAATCATTGAATATAAATTTTACTGAAACTGCACTATACGATTTATCAAGTTTAGTTGATTTACATCTTCATAACATAACAGAAAGTCTACAGAGAATTACAAATACACAGAGAAGAAAGATACCTTCCCCAAAAGATGTTAAATTGTTATTTAGGGGATTCGATATCAATGCAAATGAATTGAACGAAGAATATCAAAGAGATACAAAGGCAACCAAGTCTACACCACTTAATATGAGAAAAGAACTATTATATGATTTAGCCAAAGACACCCTGGAAGAAACTGAAAAAGCAATTGAAGAAATAGAACATTCAGATCCATCATACGTCTTTTTTGCACAAGACCAAGAAATAATGAAATTAATACCTCCAACTCATAAAAGAAACAAAAGTATACCGTCCTGGATTCCATCATTCCCCCCTGACCATACATATAGAAGAACATCTAAATTTGCAGATAGACTAACAGATCAAAGATTAGTAAGAAAGAAGTTAGTTGAAGAAAGTAAAATGGGAGAAGAATCATTAGAAAAGTTGATTGATAAAATAAATTGTGCTACACATAAAGAAAAATATCAAGATATTGAAGAAGAATTACTAGAAGAAAATGAAAGTGACTCACTGCCAGAAATCACAGAACCTTCCAAATCAACTGCAACAACTACAAATGCCAATATTATCAAAATAGAAAATGGAAAGGATGATAAATTTAACTTGGAAGTAAATGTGGATTTATGGAATACTAAAGTTGATAAAAATTTCAATTTGGTTGACTATTCAAATAAAAGATTGGAATTTTTGAAAGTCAAAGAAGAAAAGAAGAAAACAGAACAAGAAAAAATTGATAAACCTTATGTAAATATTGTAAGATATTTATCACCCTTTGAAAATACAACAGTTGACCTTGGAATAATATCCCCTGAATCATATCTTGAAAATGAATTTAAAAATACATTCAAATCTATAAAGAAAATACAAAAGAAGAAAGCAAAGAGACATGTTGAACGTGAAAGATTACAAAAAGCAGCAGAGGATAAAAGACAAGAGAAAGTAGCTCCTACATTTGATGATTTTGAATCTTTTGGTGCTGATTTTGAAAATTTTGGAAACAATGAATCAGAGGTCCCTATTTCTTTTGAATCATTTGAGACTCCCAATGAAGATAACAAGGAAGGTCAATCTAATGTTTTCGACTTTGAAAATTTTGGAGAAACAGATGACAATGAAATAATAAAGTTTGATAATATTGAACCAACAACACAAATTTTATCTAATGAACTCAAAGATCCAGTTATAGAAAATATCACTGCTGATACAGAAGTCAATAGTAATGTTGAATTTGGAGTCAAATTTGAAACTCAAGAGGATATTACTTCTGGACTAAATAATTATGATAGCACTATAGCTACCAACATTGCTGTCCAAGATGCACCTCTAGAAAATTCAACTGATATGGTTCAAGGATCTGATATTATTAAAACTGAAGATGCAGATGAAGATGATATTGAGATGGAAGATATTATATAACTTAGAAAACAATCAATGTAATAATGAATTTTAATGACCAAATTAGGAAATATTACTTAAATGTAGAACATCCGAACACTATAATTCTTCAAAAAAATTGCACCAGCCAAAAAAAATAAACAACAAATAAACAAACTATAGATACCATTGTACTATTACTACTTAAATAAACACAAAGAAAAATAATGAGTGAATCAACGGCTATTAAATTGCCCAAATCAACACCTTTTCCCGTTAAAATACTGTCAATTGCTGCCAATGAAGGGGAACAATTGAAAAAACATCAACCTTTAATACGATACTCTTATTGGGAGTTCCAAGATGCACCAGATGAACAAGATGACGATGTCAATAATTCTGATATAACTAAACCAAAGAATAAGGTCCGTGTAGACCTAGTAGGTACTTTTGAGTGTCCAATAGAAGGAAGATTAAAATCTATCAATGTGAAAAAGGGTGAAGAAGTTCTATCATCAGATCATATCATAGCAATGATAGTCGAGCCATGCTCTCATTCAGTCCAATATGGTGGTTTATGTGCACTTTGTGGTAAATCATTAGAAGAAGAGACAGACTATTCAGGATACAAATTAGAAGATAGAGCACCTATCTCAATGTCACATGGTACAAGCAGCGTTAAAATTTCTAAGAATGAAGCTCAGAAAGTGGAACAAAGAATGGCAAAAAATCTAATTAAAGAAAGAAAATTAATATTGGTTGTCGATTTAGATCAAACTGTCATTCATACTACAGTTGATCCTACTGTTGGTGAATGGATGAAAGATAAATCAAACCCAAACTACCCATCATTAGAAGATATAAAAGTTTTCTCATTACAAGAAGAAGTGTTTCCAAATTATAGAGGCCCCCACACTGCATTAATTACAAGATGGTACTATGTCAAAAAGAGGCCAGGTTTAGACAAGTTCCTGGAAGTAATTTCAAAACAATATGAATTACATATTTATACTATGGGTACAAGACAATATGCTAAAGAAATTGCTAAAATTATTGACCCAACGGGTGATTTCTTTGGTGAAAGAATTCTATCAAGAGATGAAAGTGGATCATTGACGAGAAAGACATTGGAAAGATTATTTCCAACGGATACGTCTAAAGTTGTTATCATTGATGATAGAGGAGATGTTTGGAAATGGAGTGATCATCTTGTAAAAGTTTCACCTTTTGATTTTTATGTTGGTATTGGTGATATTAACTCTAATTTCCTACCTAGACAAAAATCACTATTAGGACCAGAAAGGAGAGTTGAAATTGCGAAATTAGAAGAACAAATGATAAATCAAACATCTACTAAAACATTAGTTGAAACTGAATATCTAGAAAAGAAGATTGAAGAAATTAAAGAAGCAGTTGGTTCAGATGAAAAACTATCAGCAGAGCAAGATGCAGAAATTCAAGCTGCTAGAACTTCAGAAAGAGAAGCATCATTAGAACTTCAAACATCAGAAAGACCTTTGGCTAAGTTACAAAAAAATATGGAAAATTTGCCTCATAGTGAAGAAAATAAAGAAAGAGAAAGAATTTTATTTGATGACGATGATGAATTAGTTGGTTTGGAATATGGTTTAACTATGGTCCATAATAAATTTTATGAAGAATTTGATAGAACAGGAAACGCAGATATTAACATAATTCTACCACAATTAAAACAAAAGGTCTTTAGCGGGTTATATTTTGTATTTTCAAGTATATTCCCAATGGACTCAAACATTGATAATGAAAATATAGTAATATGGGCTAAATCTTTTGGTGCCACTATCCAGAAAAAGGTTGATTTCAAGACAACTCATATAATTTGCAAAAATCAATTTACATTTAAAGCAAGATTAGCCAAATCAATGTTACCTGATTGTAACATTGTACATCCAAACTGGGTTTTTGATTCAATGATTCAATGGAAAATGTTAGATGAAACATCATACACATTAAGTATTGGTAAAGACAGATTACTTTCAGAAGATGAAATCAATGACTATATTACAAAATTAGAAAAAGAAAACATATCTGAGGTAGTTGTTCCTGATACAATCGAAGAGAATGGACTTTTGGGTGGTGATCTTGATTGGCTAGATCAAAATGAAGAGGAACTTTCTGATAGTGATGAAGATGATAGTGAAGAGGACGATGATGCTAAAGAGAATGAAGAAACACCTGCTATATCTAAAAGATCAATTGAAAGCGATGATGATGATAGCAATGCTTATAAAAAAATTAGAACAGATGAAAATAAAGGGGACGAACAAGATGACGATGACGACGATGACGATGATTTAGCAGCAGAATTAATGCTGGAATTTGATGATTGAATTAATGACTTTATGATGAACGAATTGATTTTCAGCTGTATGGTGCTCTTTAAAACACATTACAGTTTTTGCTTGCTTGTTTATATTTTGGTATAATAAAATGTTTTATAATACATCTATTTATTTCTAATATTTTTTATCGATTTTTGTATTGAAGTAAGTTCTAGATGATGAAATTCTTAATTTATAAAATAATATTGATTCCTAAGGTTTTTGAGTTTTCATCTGTTCATCTGCTTTTCATGTGATTTCAGATTTATTATCCAGGCCCATATAAAAAAATGACACCGAAAGAACAAACCAACCAACAACGTTTCTTTCGCCTTTATCTTTCTATTTAACAATCTTTGCAATATGACTGAAGAACTATCTGTTAATAAATTGGTAGAAAAGTGGTTAGAGGTAGATGTTGTAAGTATATTAAAATCCTTAATGACTAGTTTTTTAAATGCAATCCTCGTTTCAATAAATCATAAAGTACTAACTAATATTCTACAATTATAGAATTCCAAAACAAGAGAAGAAATAATCAATTTACAAAAGAATGGTGACAATGATGAACTAGAAAAGAGATTAAGAAATAGAATAACTTTTGGAACAGCTGGACTACGTTCCAAAATGGAAGCAGGATTTAGTAGGTTGAATGATGTTACAATTTTACAAGCATCCCAAGGATTATCCAGTTATATCAAGCAAACATTGGATCGAGAAACATATACAATTGTTATTGGTCATGATCACAGATTTAATTCCAAAAGGTTTTCTGAGATAACAGCTACCGCATTTCTTTTAAAAGGATTCAAAGTATTCTATCTTTCATCCCCTTCTGATGATGATTCAGGTCTTGTCCCAACACCATTAGTTCCTTATTCAGTCGACCATTTCAAAACAGATGGTGGTATTATGATCACAGCTAGTCATAACCCAGCTCAAGATAATGGTTATAAAGTATATTGGGGAAATGGTTGTCAAATTATCCCACCTCATGATCAAGGTATTGCTTGTGAAATACTGAAAAATTTAGATCCTGTTGAAGATGCTTATAATGTTGAAAAAATCTTTGAGAAAGCTCTCAAAGACCAAAAGTTGATTTATTGTAAGAATGAAGCGATTGCATCATACTTATTACACCTAGAAAATACTGTTGTCCAATCAAAAATATCGAATTTAGACTTTATTTATACACCAATGCATGGTGTTGGTTTAGAAGTATTCCAAAAGGCTGTTAAATTGCTAAGTCTCAGTACTTTAAAGGTTGTTAAAGAACAACAAATACCAGATCCATCATTTCCAACAGTTAGATTTCCAAATCCTGAAGAAAAAGGTGCGTTAGATCTAGCCATTAAGAAAGCAGAGGAACAAAATGTCGAGTTGGTAGTTGCTAATGATCCTGATGCAGATAGGTTTAGTGCAGCTGTTAAATACCAAGGTAAATGGAGACAACTAACAGGCAATGAGATAGGTTATCTGTTTGCTCATTTCATTATTAGTCAAATTCCAGAAGATGAATTATCCAAAGTTTACCTTGTAAATTCAACAGTATCTTCACAAATGATTAAAGCTATGGCTGATAAACTTGGATTCCATTATACTGATACATTAACCGGATTTAAATGGATTGGTAATAAAGCAATTGATCTTGAAGCACAGGGATATAGAGTTCCATTCGGTTTTGAAGAAGCAATTGGATTCATGTTTTCAGGTATTCATGACAAAGATGGTATATCAGCAGCTTTAGTATTTTTGCAATTGGCACAAAAATATCATGATAAATCATTAAATTTAGTTGAAGTTTTAGAAGAAGGTTTCAAGAACTTTGGATTCTTCAAGGAATACAATTCATATTATATTGTTCCAGATCTTTCCTTGACCAAGAAGATTTTTGATGACATTCGTTCCATTTCAAAAGATTCAAAATATCCAGCCAAAATTGGAGATTATAAAGTTGCATATTGGAGAGATTTAACTATAGGATACCAATCAAATACACCAGGAAATATTCCAGATTTACCTATAGACCCAAGTTCACAAATGATCACTGTTAAACTTGAAACCAAAGCTGGAGATGAAAGTATTCGATTCACTGCTAGAGGGTCAGGTACAGAACCAAAGTTGAAGGTTTATATTGAAGCTACTTCCAGTACTGAAGAAAGATCTCAATTTTTAGCTAAAGATGTTTGGGAAACTTTAAAAATAGAATGGTTTAAACCAACTGTTACTGGTTTGGTTGAAAATTAAATTAAAGGAAATTAATATGATATTTGATTATGATTTTGATATTTACAGACTTCTTGACTTCTTGATGTAGCTTATACAGGAACTGTTGCACATATGGAAAGAAGCCATGGAGGTTTTGCTTGTACACGAGAAATTACAATTAATCTATACATCTGGATAATATGTTTTGCTTAAATCCTCTAATATTTGGATTTATTGCTATATTTGATCTTTTAAAAATCAATGAAGAATCAACCAATTCTCAAACTAAAAATTAGCGATAATAGTTGACATTTCGAGCTTCCCTTGTCCTCTAAATAGCTTCTATATTTCGAATAACACCCCCATAATTCATATATCAATAAGCCAATATTACTTCTATTATTGCACGTGACTGGTCCAAATCCGGAAGAGAAAAAAAAACATCGACTTGTACAATTTGTAGACCATTTTCAATCTTTTGTTTATATTTTTCTCAATTTCCTGGATTAGAAGCATGTTCAAAAGATTTCTGCAGGCTAAGTCCCAGTGGAATACTCATGGTAAGAAGTCAGATTTACCTATGTATGTATAATACTCCTCTCAGTTTGATTTCTTGGTCTCTACTCATCAATTGATTAGAGATAATAACAGTTTTTTTGGTTAATGAAATTTTTGAGCGCGCCCAAAAAATCATAATCAAAACACTATGAAACGAGACGCCAATGATAGCAATCAATCAATAAAGTTACTAACCACAATTTAAATAGATCGATTGACTTCAAGCCAAAAAGAACAACCAAACGTCCTTGGGTCAAATATATATCGTCTTTGGTTTTATTTATTTTTTTCATATACTTAGTTTCACATCCAACAGTTCAAGAAACAACATTAAGATATATAGATGGTGATCAACAATATATCAGAAACTCATTCAAAAATATAGATTATGAAGAATTGAAAAAATTTGATGATGGTGCTGAAGCTTATCTTGTAAGTCAACAAGGTGTTCATGAAGAATCTTCAAAAGAATATAAAAAGATTTTGCAAGAAATTGATGATTTATACCATAGCACTGTTGATTATTATGATTTAAATGACTTTGAAGGTTCACCTACAGGTAAAGAGGATGGTGACTATGTCTTAGTATTGATTCCATTAAGAGATGCAGAACCAGTATTACCTCTAATGTTCAAACATTTAATGAATCTAACATATCCTCATGATCATGTTGATGTTGCCTTTTTGGTTAGTGATTGTTCAGAAGATGATCATACATTAGAAGCTTTATTTGATTATTCAGTTCACTTACAGAATGGTAATTTATCAAAGATTTTAGAACAACAAGAATCTTCTGAAAATGCTGATATTACAGGTACAAATGATTTACATTTAGATTACATGCCACCTGACTATATTGATAAGGTTGAAAAGGCATTTAAACCACCTTTCCATAGTGAATATAATACACCATTTAGAAGTATTCAAATATTTAAAAAAGATTTTGGTCAAGTTATTGGTCAAGGTTTTAGTGATAGACATGATGTTAAAGTTCAAGGTATTAGACGTAAACTAATGGGAAGAGCAAGAAATTGGTTAACATCAACTGCTTTAAAGCCTTATCATTCATGGGTTTACTGGAGGGATGTTGATATAGAATTGATGCCAGGTACAATTATTGAAGATCTAATGAAATTTGATTACGATGTTATTGTTCCAAATGTTTGGAGACCTTTACCTGAATTCTTAGGTAATGAACAAGCTTATGATTTAAATTCATGGATAGAATCAGATCAAGGTCTTGAATTGGCTAGAAATATGAATGAAGATGATGTTATTGTTGAAGGTTATGCAGAATATCCAACATGGAGAGTTCATTTAGGTTATATAAGGAATGTTGAAGGAAATCCAAATGAAATTGTTAATTTAGATGGTGTTGGTGGTGTTTCAATATTGGCAAAGGCAAGAATCTTTAGACATGGTGTAACTTTCCCAGGTTTTACATTTATGAATCATGCTGAAACAGAAGCATTTGGTAAAATGTCTAAGGCAATGGGATATAAAGTTGGTGGTTTACCTCATTATACCATTTGGCATATTTATGAACCAAGTGAAGATGATTTAAAAGAAATTGCAGCAAAAGAACGTCTAAGAAGACATCAAAATAATGATAAAAATAGTTTGAAAAACAGAAGAAAGCAAAGAAAGCATGTAAAGAATTAGAAAAAAAAGTGCTCTAAGACATATTCCTTCCTTTTTCTTACTTTAAATTAAATCATTTTCACTTCTTTTTTAAAGAATAAATTAATTATTCTTGATGGACATAGATAATTGTGTCCAAGTTTCCAAAAAATTTTGCATTTATTATTATGATACCCAAGTATTCTTTTTTTCTATCAAATATTACTATACCCTTTTCTGTTGTTCCCTGCATCTATAAATGTACATTTAATTTAATGTATTGTATAAGCAAATTTTATTTGGTCCTTTCCTTATTTTATATTTTCCAATTTAATTTTTTATCAGACAAATATAGTTTCAAAATATTCACTCCTATATAACATTATACTATACTACTATTATATATAGACCAAATTTATTAAGTTTTATTCGCTAAAATCTTCAATCTACATGTAGAATTAATTAACAATAATATAAATATAAAATGTGTAATAATAAACAAAATGATGTAGTTAGTATGTAATATAAGTAAAAACCAGAGGTTAGAAAAAAAAACAAGGTATGAAATAATTGAGTGATAAACAAATTGTAGTAATAAAAAATAATAATAATAAAAATGGCATAATAAACAGAAAATAACAGTATAGATTAAAGAATTAATGAAATTTCTTTTTTAGTAGCATATGAAACAGTTAACAATATAAATAAATTATGAAAAATGAGATAATCAATGTTGGCATATAAAGTATTATTAATGTATGTGTAGAATTGAGATGAGTCTTTTTAAAGATCATTGAAACTTTAAGAAAGATTTAAAAATACAGAAATACCAAAAATAATGGATTGGTGTTTACAATGAAACATTAATTTCACATCATGAATAAAGCAGATAGAAATGATGAAACCAAGATCAACAATGTAGTAGTTGGTGATGATGATGAGTATTGTGCAATTGCACCAGCACTATATGATGTTGAATTTGATCCATTTGTAGTTGATGTAGCAGTTGATGATGAAGTAGATGAAGTTAAAGTGGACATTGTTGTAGCAGTAGAAACAGAAGTACTAGTTGAAGTTAAAACGATATCAGTATTCTTAGAAGCAAAACCAACTTGTTGATCTTTTAAATCAAAAACTGCATAAACAGTTTTTAAGAAAAGAGCACCTAAGATCCAAGAATCATCAGCACTTGATTCAACACCTTGAACGTTTGAAACACAATAACCATAATAACCTGAAGATTCAGTATAAGCATCACCTAAATATTCAGAACTTGATAAAGTGAAATTATGACCATTAATTGTAAAATCAACTTCAATTGTTGAATTACAATAAATAGCAAAATTTGAACCATCAGTAATTGAATTTTCAAAATATGCATGAAAATCTAAAGCATCTTGTTTTGGTAAAGCTAAAACAGTTGTACCACTATCAATAATAGCAGTTCTTGCATATTGTGATTCAACAACTTCATTATCATCATTAGTAATATTGACAGAATCAGTAAAGTTGACTTTATAGGTATCAATATAGACATCTTCAATTTCAATTAACCAATAATGATTTGAATTTTCAATTAAACTAGCATAATGAATATCACCAGTATATAATTCATCAACAGGTTCACCAATTGCAAATATACCAGCATTTGGATATTCTTCTGAAGAGATATTACCAATACTTAAAGAAAATTTTTCAACAGAGATGGCATTAGAATCGTATAAAACAGAGATAATACTTTGAATTGATGATGAATCATTTGATGGTAATCCAAATATACCAGATACTGGATAACTAGCAAAGAAATCAGGAACAGTTTCAGCTAAACCAAATTTAAATTTTTCAGTTGTAGCTAATTTATTAACGATGATATTATCATCTAAAATTAAACCAGAAGCAGTACCAGTAGTATAAGCTAATGCAAAAGATGAAGTTGAAGTTAATTGATCAGCTGATGGAGTATATAAAGCTCTATCTTCACAAGCTTCATCAGTACAATTTGAACCATAAACCCAAAGGTAAGCAGAACCGGTATCAATAATTAAAGGATATTCATCTGTACCGATAGTAGCATTAACAAAATAACATTCATTGTTATCATCAGTTTGTAATAATGTAATACCTGGGATTATGTTTAGTATTGTTGAATTTGAATATGATTGAGTATCTTTATTTGATTTTGAAACAGTATTTAAAGATTCTTTAGCTTCAACAAATTGTTTGTATGATTCTGAAACGTCTACTAATTCGGAGACTTTGTAAACATCAGAATTTAAAACACCATCATCATATGGAATAATGGCATTAACTAGAGTCAATGATGATATGAGTAATGAAAATATTAATGAATTGTGGAAAGATGCAGTATTAAACAACATTTTTTTTTTGGATTGTTGTTGTTGTTTATGATATGACTATGGGATAAAAAATGAAATTATGTTACAGAACAGCGGGAAGACTTATTAATGGTTCTATTGATTCTTTAGCTTGTATCTGATTAATATTAATGATTAATAATTAGATCTAATGACTTTTTTTTTAATTTTGAAAGATGCAAATGTAATAAAATGAAAATGGGTATAATAAATTTGGATCAACAAATCGGAAACACTTTTACTTGATGAACCAATTGATTTGATGAATGAACTTTGAACAAACTAATGGGATTGGGAATAGTTTGTATAGCTAGTTAAAAAGCAAAATGTAAATAAATCTAGCAAAGGATGAAGTGATAATTTGGTTATTTTATAATATGATGGTTATTCGTCTCTTGTTTGTTTTAAAAAAAGAGATCTCAGATCCTATTAGACACCAGATTAACTTATTGAAAGGAGTAGAATGTATGGTGTTAAATTGTATGGGGTATTTGGAGAGAGTGTGAGAGTAATGATGAAGGAATAGGGTGTTGAAGTTCAAAAATAAGGTATGTAACAAAAAGCTTTTTTATATAAATTTATTTTGTAATTTGTTTTCTTTTTGGCTGTTTATATTTTTCTGCGTTGACAATTTTTTTTTTCAATTTCGATCCGAATTAGGAAAATTTCTTCTTCGAGGCAAGTTGTGTTTTCTGCTTTTTGAAGGCTTTTGGGGGTGTTGTTTTTTCTGGAGAAAGAGGTGATGTGTTTACTCGATGTTGGTCTACTGTGCTACTACTATATCGTTGCTAAATATCTTCTACATCACTTACAAACTACACACACAAACACTCTCCCATTCTGATAATGCTCTTTCTCTCGGAAAATATTTTTTTTCGTGTCGTTTTTTTTTTGTTTACGTTTTGTGTCCCGAACCGGAAAATCTTCAAGGTACAATTAGATTACTCAAAGAGGTAATTTTAGACAAACTCAACTCTATATTAAACTAAACATTATCATTAAACAAACAAATATTAAATAAATAAACAAACTTAAACGTAAATCGTACCTGGATATTAATTATAATTATTAAAAAAAAAGTGGAACTTAAACCTTAAACTATTTGTGCATCAGCTTTGTGTTGAAGCTGAACAATATCATCATCATTATTAATGGAATCCAAATTATCATTAATCTTATCATTGATCTTGGAAAGTTCTAATTGATCATTATCTAAAGTGATATTTGGTGAAACAACTGTAGAATCTGAACCATTACTGACCTTATGAGGGTGTGTATATGAAATAATTACCAACGCTAAAGAAGTTAACACTGATGCTGCTGCTAGACCTGTAGATAAATACATTGCCGCTCTATAACCTTTCAATGTACTACCTGTTTGTTTCTTGATTTGAGATTCAACTGTACCAGCAATACCTAAAGCAATAGATTGAGAATAATTGATTAAAGTTGAAACTAATGAACTTGCAATACCTTGCTTTTCTTTAGGTAATAAATCTGATAAAATCAATGAACTACTTGGAAATGACATATCCATACCAAAACTTAATAAAAACATTTGTGCAAAAATCATATTGAAATAAGTTTGATGAACAGGTGTAGCTGCTAACATTGCTGCACCAACTAAAAATCCACACATTGCTGCAAATAAAATAAATGATGGTCTAACTCTATGAATTAATTGTGATGTTAATAAGGCAGCAACAATACCAAATACTAATAATGGACCATAAGTAGCAGAAGTTAATAATGGACTATAATGTTTTAAATTCATTACAAAACTCCAATAATAAAATGTCCAAATACCAAAACTTGCCCAACCTAAAACAATACATGCCATAATTAAACCAATATTTAAATTTGCTATATCATTAATTGGTAACAATGGATATTTAACTCTTTTTTCAATATAAACAAATATAACAAAGAATATAAACCCAACAATTAATAAAACAATGATATAAGGATTTGACCAACCAACACCTGGAGCTTGATTCCATGAAAAATTAAATAAAATCATACCAATAACACCAACTATAGATCCTAACCAATCCATAGTTTCATCATCATGTTCTTTATGAACAGGTATATAAGGAATGAAAAACCATGTACAAACACCCATAATAAAGAATAATATAGCATTTGCATAAAATGCCCATGGCCAATGACCAAATTGTGAAGTTAAAGCACCAAATACACAACTTAAAGTTGCACCTGTTGGAGCCATTGCAGCAACAAGACAAAAAACTAAAGCCTTTCTTTTACCATTTGGATATAAATTACCAATACAACCAATAGCAGGAGGTAAAACAAATGCAACACCAACACCTTGTAAACCTCTACATACACAAAAGAAAACAACAGAAGTTGAATATGATGATAAACCAGTAATTAAAGTCCAAATACATGACCATGTAATACCTAACATTAAAACTTTCTTTAAACCATATAAATCACCAAACTTACCAGAGATTAAAATAAAAGTACCAGAAGTTAAAGGAAAAGCTGCCATAAACCAACTCTTGTCTGTATCAGTAACATTTGCAAATGAATCACCAACTATATTCATCATTGGTAAAGTTTGTGTAACACCTGCTTGATTTGTCAATTGTGCAAACATCACAATAAGTACAACTAATACTTCATGTAGCCTACTTTTAAAGGCTGGTGGTCTTGGATCTAACTGAAGCATCAGGTCTTTATTATTTCTATAATTGTATAAAGTCTATAATATAATGAATATTTGAATATTGAAAAGAAAAAAAAATTATTGAAGAAATATCAATGAATTTCTATTGATTTGCAAGTAATGGTAAGCCTGAAAATAACTTTTAGGGGATGAATTTATGCTGAATATGAGGCTGTTATATAATGATTATAATGCTATTGTGGTATACCTTTGAGTTAAGTTTATTAGTTACTGAGCGAGTCTGGACTCTGGAGTATATGATAAGCAGCTCTTAAGAAAAAAAAATCTGGATTTCTACTATGAGTGGAACCAAGGAGGAGTATACCAATAAGAAGGTGAGTAATAGAGTTATGGAAGGTGACTAACTTCAAGTATTATGCTATCTAGATTTATAAAATCTGCTTTTTGATTAGTTGTAGCTTTTGTTGAATAAAAATTTTTCAGTGATTATTGCTTTCTTAAATACATTTGTTGTTTAATTTCTTTTCTATTAAAATTTTCATTATTAAATTTCAATTTATTTAACCGTTAAACGAATTTAATAATTTTGTTAGGCCCTCAATTTTTTTTATTTAACCAGAATTTGTAAACTTAGTAATTTTTCCCAAGGAAATAAAGCTAATTCCGCCGGCGACTCGTGCTTCTGTTGATGTTGGTGATGTGGTAAGTATCTGGTTTACAATACATTCTATACGTTATATAAAGTAATCTATACGATATTAACTAAAAAAGTATTGTGAATTCTGTCGTTTAGCTTTAAATTAACCTTAGAATGAAGGAATTATTGGATGATTTAGTAATTAATTCCCAATCAAGAAAGCGCAACACTATCATATCTCAAATTTTGAAACCAAATCTGTTTAAACTCCAGTTAAAACATTAACATTGCAGATAATATTGATTGTTAACGAGCATATCATAATTTTCTTTCAAACGATCGTTTAGACTCGTTCATTAAGCTACAAATCCATTGTTAATAATAGTGTCAGATAGATCAAAAGGTACGATATTTCAACTAAGTGATAATTAAATAGTAATCCTTATGAAATACTTCCTACATTTCTAATGTGAGATTACGATGCCTAGCTGGTGTTAGAAGTATAATAATAAACTTGTAAGGGCAGCTACAATATAAATACCTGATGTATTAAGCAAATGAATAATTATAAAAAGTATGCAAAGTTGTTCATTTGGAGTTTAATAATTTAGACATAAATATAATATAAAAGCTTTTTTTAATAAACATATCGTCATAATTTTCATCAAGTAAAAACTATACTAAGTAAGGATAAAAGAAAGAATAAATAGTAAAAGTAATTATAATAAAACATTAAATGTTAATATGCATTTTTTTAAAAAGATGATTAAAAGATTAAAATTAAAAATGGAGATTAATGATTATAAAGAATTGAGAAATTAAGAAAGGACTAAAAAAAATAACAATAACAATATAACAAATAAGAAAAAATTCAAAATACAAAAGTGTTCTTTTTTATTTCCTAATGACGATTACCATAACTACCTCTTTTCTTTCCATTACCATTACCACCATAACCAAATTGTTGTTGTTGAGGAATTATTGGCATTTGAGGAGTAAAGTAATCATCTTCATATGGATAATCATCAATAGAGTTTAAAACATTAGCTGCATAAACCATACTTGCATGTTGTGATTGAGCCAAATATTGAGCCATAACTTGTGATCCTGAAATACTATTATTATAATAATGTGGTTGTTGGAAAGAACTATGAGATGGTGATCTTGTAACATAACCTGGTTGATTTTTATTACCCATCATTGATAAATTAGATCTTGATGAAGCTCTTGATCTAGAATATGGTAAATTGACAGGTGGAGCAAAAGCTGGTAACTGTGAAAAATTATTATAACCTTGACCTGATAATGAATGTAATGATGTAGAAGAAACTCTTGAAGATGAACCTGGGGAATAACTACCATATTGATGAGCAGCATTATTATAATAAGCATTTAAATGATTTTTAGAATTATTTCTACTCTTCTTTGGATGATAATTATTTTTCTTTGATGAAGCTTCAGAAGGTTTTGTAACAATGTTTAATTCAAATGAATCATCATCACTCTTTTCTTCACTAATAGATTTTGGTTCTTTATCAGTTGGTCCAATATCATCAATGATTTCAGAAGCTTTAACTTCAGATTGATCATTCTTATTATCTTCTTGTTCAATAGTTGTAGTAATACCAAATGCATCAGTTTGTTTAATAACTGGAGTTGAACTACTAGAAACAATGGTTTGAGAATCATCAATCTTACTTCCATCATCAGTTTTAACATCATCAGTAATTGTACTTATACCCATTTGAGCAAATAATTCTTGTGGAATATCATCTAAATTTTCATCATCATAAGAAAATGAATTATCTCTATTAATGACACTATTTTCATTGTTCTTCTTCTTATTGTTTTTCTTTTTATTTTTCTTCTTCTTTGTAACATCTTTTGAAAGATTACCACATCTATCTTTACCAAAACTAATCTTAAAATGTTTATATCTATTTTCAAAATAATCATGGAATTGTTTACTTGAAATTTTATTAGCATCATCAACAACTTTAATAGCAGTTGCAATATTCATAAAATTTATAAAGACACAACGACCATGTTTAAAATAATTAATTTGTTCAATTTCACCAAATTTACTAAAATCTTTTCTTAAAACATCATCTAATGGTAATTTATATTTTGGAATTTC
This sequence comes from Ruyongia namnaoensis, assembly GCA_030563805.1. NCBI lineage: Eukaryota > Fungi > Ascomycota > Saccharomycetes > Phaffomycetales > Wickerhamomycetaceae > Ruyongia > Ruyongia namnaoensis. The sequence goes on from JAJMKA010000031.1 coordinate 114,040, forward strand.
ATTTTCATCCAAATCTTCATCTTTAACACCAATATAAACATTTCTTGAAGCACCAACAGTAACAGCTAATGCAATTGAATTTGGTAAAGCACCAGAATGTGAACCCCAACCAACTTTTAATTTTCTATTATGTAAAGTTATTGTATTAATTGAACTATTAGCAAAGAATTGAGCAGCTGAAGTAGCATCAACAAAAGTTATAAAACAAATACATTTCTTTGGGAAATGTTTAACTAATTGTAAAATACCACCTCTAACAACATTACAAATTTCTTCAGTTTTTGTTCTTGGATCTAAATTACCTAAATAAACAGTTCTATTACCAATATTATTCATACCACCCATATTTGTTGCTAATGTTCTAGCAGCTATTAATTGTTGATTTAAAGTTGATTCTAAATTATCATTCATCATACCAGGTTGCGGTATTAATAAATGTTGACGATGTAATTTAATACTTGATAAATCATCTTCATCAATTTCATAATTTAATTCTTCTTTATCAGTTAATTCATGATCATAATGATCTATTGGTTCAAATTTATAAAATTCTTCCTTTTTAACATCAGAATCTTTATCTTTTATAACATTTGGAGATAATGATGATGAACCAGAAATGGCAGCAGCAACAGCTTCATCATCTTCTTCAATCAATGACCTTATATGAGAATCTTCATTTTGAGCACATTTATCAGTACCATAAAAGATTTTACAAGCATTCCATTCATTTGTTAAATTTAATTGTTCAACACATTTAATAGCAGAAGCAACATTTGTAAAATTGACAAATGCATGAATTTCATCATCATCATCATTAAAGTCATTATTTATAGTATTATTATTTTCATTATTATTGTTATTATTTTCATCAATAGTATCATTTGATGAAGTTATTGTACTTGAAGTATCTTTAACATTATTTAAGATATCAATTGATTCAATTATACCAAATCTTGATAATTTTTTAGTTAAAAGTTCTTTAATATTTAAATTTGAAATTTTATCATTATCATCTTTAATTAAAGAATTTATATTACTAATTGAAACAGTTCTTGAAGCACCATCATTTGTAATTGATTGTAAAATAAATGGTAAAATTTTTTTGGAAACAATGAAATTTAATGATAAATCATTAGATGACCAAATTGATTTAAATTCTGATAATTGAGTTAATAATTCATTATAAAGACTTAAACAAGTACTTGATTTTATAAATGATAATAAAATTGAATTAAAACCTTGAGTTGGATAATTTTCTAATAAAGAAATATTTTCTAATGGACCATATTTAATATCTTTTAATAAATTTTCAATTGTTATATCTTGATTTATATTAGTTAATAATAAAGAACGAGTTGGAGTTTTTGACATTTGAATTTTTGAATTAGTTAAACCATCAATACTTGAAGTATATAAAGATGAAGAAGAAGAATGACCATTTAAATATAAATTATCTTTTGAATTATTTTTAATTTTATTATTATTTGATAATTTATTCTTTGATGATGATGAATCAATTTTTTGTTGATCAAAAGTTGAATCATTTAATGAAGATAAAGAATTTGAAGAAATTGAATTTTTATTTAAATTATTTTCAACATCATCATCTTCTTCAGTTGTTATATTATTAGTATTGTTATTATCATTATTATTATTCAATTTTGATGGAGTCATATTTAAATTTGAACTTGAATTCTTTTTACGATAATTTAAACCTCTCTTTCTTGCACTATCAGGAGGCATATTTATCTTTGGAGTTGGAGAATATATGATATTTGGGTAACCAGTACCAGAAGTTGAATGATTTCTATGATAAATTTGTTGATGATGTATTGGAGAAGGTAAAGGAGTTTGAACTTGAATATATGGAGATCCTACCAATAATTGCCTTGGTAATAAAGAAGAGCCATAAGCCATATCAAATGGTGATTGAGGCACTATTTGTTGATCTTGTGGTATCTGTTGTATTTGAGGTATTGATGGATACTTCTGATATGAAGGATATTTTTGATATGGATGATACATCTTTTAATTTGTTTTTGTTATTATTCTTTTGTTTTTAAACTTTTGAAAATTTAAGGAAATCTGATTGTTCTTTATTGTAAATTAAAAGTATATCTCAAACAAACAAAAAAATCAAAAAAAAAGTTGTTCTCTTTATTTCTCTAATAATATTAAAGTTTGCTATTTAAGAATATATCCCTTTTTTATTATTATTAATTTTGAATCTGATATAAAATTTCCCTTGCTCTTTCAAGATTATTATTAAAAACTTGGAAAATTTTAAAGAGAAGATCTTTTTTGATGAGACTAAGCTTTTTTTTTTCACTCTCTTTTATTTGTTTTTGCTTTAATTAAAAAAAACCTAAAGACTTCTAAATAAATGAAAACAGTCACCAATAAAACCAATATTAATGATTGATATTTTCTTTGAATTGAAGTTAAAAATTCTTTTGATTCTTTAAATGAAACGTTCTGAAATTTCTTTCTTTTTTATTTTTTTTTTGTTGAAGGGAAATTTCAAAATAATTTTTGCTTTTGCCAAAAAAAGAATTTCAGTAGAGGAAAAAAAAAAACTGAGATTTGAATTAGATTGGAGAACGGTGACAAATGAGTTTTTAAGATTTTAAAAGCTGTTAAAAGTAGATAAAATCAATCAAGAAACGACACCAAATGTAGATATTAACGTGTAATTCCTCTTCAATAATATTCCTGTGAAATTTGGGAAAGATACAGACACTTCTTTCTAATTATTCTGTTGTTGTTTTGTATGAAGTTTTAAACCAAAATGAAACACCAAAAAAAAACAAGAATCCAGTAAAAAGACGAATATGAGTCTGTTTGTGAACTGAAAAAAGTGTGAGTGTAGAAGTAGAAAGCAGTAGCAAGTAGTGTAGCAAGAAAGTCTGAGTGTTCCAATTGATGTGTCTTCTGTAGCAAATGGGTTCAGCAATCTGTTGTTATTTAATTGTTTTTGTTAGAAGAAAGAAGTTGAGCGGTTGATAATTTTTTTTTTTTTTTGGTGGCGCTGGCAAAATCGAAAAAAAAAAAACTGAAGTTAGGATTTTCAGTTAAAAGAGAAAGGAAGCTATAAGAAAATGGTTACAAATAAAGAAAAGGAACTGCCTTTGCAGCCCAAGTCAAGGCAGTATATGCAGGCATTTACAGCTCTATCTATATCTCTTTATCTTTATCTCTCTCTCACCACTGTTTATTTATAGCTAGTGTTGCTGTTCACTCGTCAACTACACAACTTGAAGAACTGTAACTACTGGTAATTATTGTTAAAAAGGCAAAACGAAATAATAAAATTGTAACGAGAACCTATGATTTTTAGACGACGATCACTATAGGATTGTAGGATTATTGAAATTACTAGTACTTTTATTTAAGGTTGTTCTTTATAATTCTCAATAATTAATATTCTTTTCCCACTTCATTGTGTTAAATCTGTCTGGCTGTAAAAACTATTACTCAAAGTAGAAATCATAATTAATATTAACAAGTCTCATGAAGGAGAAACCAAAGAGTTGAGACGCGTACAACTATTACAATCTAATTGGACTCATCATACCCTTTCTTTCATTGATAGGGAAAAGCGTATTTAAATCTGTCAATCTGTACTCCTCCAAGTTTAAACTTTCTATAGTATGAAATATGATGAATTTATTTGTACAATTAGGAGGTCAACTTCACAACTTTAGTCTTTACAACACTACAACCATCTATTGACTATGCTACACGTCTACACGTCCTCTACAAATCACTACATCATCACCTTGCTTGTACCTTTCTCTATAATTGCTACTACAAGTATTTTAATTGCCCTTTTGAGGGTTAAAGACGATCCTTTTCAAGACAAGTTTGAATAGGAAAACCCCTTGTTGTTAAATCTAAGCTCTAGAGCTGTAATGTAGAAATGTATCTCTATAAAGAGAAGAAGATATATATCATGAATCATATAATAATAACATAACCATAAATCAATAACTATTACAACAATCAAATCAATAGGACTTTGGCCATTGATTTATCTCAATATATGGGCCTCACCACTGCCCAGTGTGCAGCCTACTCAAAGCAAATTTATTATTCACAATAAATTAGGTTAATTATATAAGTTATATAAAGTTAACTAATGGTATAGAAGGAGCTAATAAAGGTAATTAATAACGAAATATTGAAATATCAACTCAAAAATGTTGTTGAAAACTAGGAGTTAAGAAAATATGATGAAAAAGTAGTTAGAAGTCGAAGTTGGATAAATTAAAATTATATGCTTAATAGTTAATAGTTAATAGGATCAACTAAGTACAGATTATAGAATAAAAAGTAGGAATTTGAAAGGTCATAAAAATGGCTTAACCTATTATAAGGTGAGACAACACGGTAAATTAACTCTATAGTTTAAACTTTAAAGATCAATAGTCAAGACTTCAAGAATAGAAAGTGTTAATAGTTAATACTTAATAGTATAGTTTTAAACTATAAGCTCAACAAACAGGTACAACTACACGTAAAATTTTAAACCAATAAATTATTATTCTCGTTTCTCGTTAATAAGTTGTTATAATAAGTTATTACTCATCCAAAATGAAGATTCATATAGGATATATGTCCTCCAAAAACATCAATTACTAGAACTTTATTCTTCTAACTACTAGAATTAAAAGTCAAAAAACATGTATCATAAAGCAATTGAAAGGAAGAAGAAAGTTGACCCGACTACTTATAGACTTCTAGCTTCTAGTCACCAAAATCACCATAAAATTATAACCCAAAATGCCATATAGATAATATAATTTTATGTTAATATATTTACAAGAACTTTCCAGGCTTAAAATTATTACAATTTGTTGACCAAACACCAAGATTTTATAACGAATTAAACCAATAAAACGCGTTGTAAATGTGATCAACAAGTTTTAGCGCTATTCAAATGAAGGACGTATACCATGAACCATGAGCCATGAGGTCAATTACTCCTTTATAATCATTCACAAATCAAAGCTTTAAAACTTTCAAACTTGAGAAATAAGAGAGAGAAGAAAAAAAATTTTCAAGGTACATTTCCCATTATTCTTTCCTAATCCGGTAATTAATTTTGTGCATTACACATAACTTTTCTGTCATTTGAGGTTCGCGTCGAAACAATTTTTTACGATAAATTTTGAACGGTATTATAGTTTAATTAATTGTTAATGTTATTGTATGGAATGTTATTTATTATGTGTCAAATTATGAATTATGATTATTGAGATAAGTGTAATTAATATATAGAAGAATATCAACTAATTCATTAAGTAAATTCAATGGTTCATCTAATTTCAATTACAATTCTACAATTCATATTGTCTTATGACCATTAATTAAAAACTTCAAAAGAAGTAGTATAAATAATAGAATATCAGTATATAAATTGAAAAAAAGACATTGATATGAACCAATATATAAAACTGATGAATATGATAATTAAATAAAACAAAAATATAATATAATTCACACAACAAAAAATCATCATAACTTCATTATTAATTTTTCTTCATTATAATTTAAAAAGGCAAAACAAATAAAACTAATAACAATTTAATTTAAATAATCAAGAACATTAGAAAAAATATAAACATAAATAATAATAATAAGAATAGAAAAAACATAACATGATATTTAATATAAATCTCTTTTTAAATCTCTCATCTCTCTCTTTTAGCATAATAATAATAAAATAAACTAGCAACATAAAATATAAAAATAATTAAGCAACATAAAAAAATATAATAATCATGATTTTTGCCAATCAAATAAACTAGCACTACGACTTCTAGCAACTTGTTCCAATTCTTCTTCTTCTTCATGACGACTATTGTTATAAACTGCATCATACATATCACCAGTCTCCATTCCATTCATTTGAACAATATCTGGTTTAACATCAATTAATCCATTACCACTATTACTACTAATATTAGAATCAAATCCAAAAGAATCAGCTGGTGTTAAATCTCCATTAACACTAACTGTATAACTTGTAGCATCACCAAATTCTGATGTTGTACGATTATTATCATTACCAAGTAAACTATTATGATTATTATTGATATTATTTTGATTATTTTGATTGTTTAATGCATTTAAATCAAAATCTAACCATGGTGCTAAACCTAATGAACCATCAGCTGCAAAATCATATAATCCATCAGGTAATTCAATATCATTATTTGAATTATCATTCATTGAAATAAAACTTGATAATGCTGATGAAGATTCTGAATTTTTACTATTTAGATTAACAGCATTATTAATATTGGTATTGGAATTGAAATTGTTATTAGTATTTGATGGACTAATTCCTGTAAAAGTATTATTATTATTAACATTCATAGATAATGATGATAAATTAGATGAAGTTGGTGAAGTTGAATTATGAGTTGGTGTCATATAAGTTTGAAGTTGTTGTGATAATGAAGAAGATCTTTGTCTAATATTTCCTGGTACTCTTTGATTTAATGCAGAATTTGTTGGAATAATAGGTGGAACTGAATCTAATTGTGATAACATTTGTTGTAATTCATTACTTTCATCAATCATATTAACATCTTCAGTCTTAACTTTAACTTTACCTTTACCTGATGATGAATTAGCAGTTTCTCTTGATAATGGTGATGGATTCTTTTCAGATTTCTTTTTACCCTTTTTAGTAATACCATTAATACCTGAATTATTTGTTGATCCACCATTAACTGAATGTGAATTATTTAATGAACCACTAATATTATCCTTTGGTGAAGAAATAATCATTTCAATAGCATTAGCAACTAATGAAACACAATGTTTTGATAAATTACCTGGTAATTCATTAATATTTTCATTTTTTAATTCATTAATAACATTTGTTAAGATATTTTTAGCTTCTTGAAATAATGCACCACCTCTTGTATATTCTAATGAACCTTTTGCACTTAAAATTGCTAATCTTGCCTTTGTTCTTGCAATATTCATTGGAACTGGTAAATAATAAGTCTTTTTAGAATAAAAATGTGATAAAATATTTAAAGTTGCAACATTACATTGTTGAATAACTATATATGATGCTGAACTTTTTGTACCTGAACTAATTTCATTTGCAATAACTGGTAAATGAATTAAAATTTTAGCACTATAATATAATAAAACTAATAACAATACTTTATCATTATCATCAAATTTCTTTAAATCATCTTTTAATAAACCATTAACATCTAAATCAAATTTAATATTTGGTGGTAAATCTCTTCTCCAATTATCTAATAAATTTTCATGTAATAAAGTTAATTCATCAACACCATGATTATGATGATTAGTTTTATTAATTTGATCTAAATGAACAATTGTATGTCTTTTAAAAATTGAATCTAAAATATTACCTAAAACTTTTGAATATCTCATAACTGCTAATGATAAATTACAAACTTTACCAACTAAAGCTAATCTATTATTATTAACAATTAAAATATTAATATTATTATCATCATCTAAATTATCATTACCAAATGGTAAAGCACATTCAATTTCATAATCTTTTAATAATCTTGGAACACCTAATTGTAAAGAAGCAAAAGCATCTAATGAATAAATACACCAAAATAAAATTCTTCTTTCACTTTGTTGAAATTTTGAAACTGTTGAACCATTATTACCTAAAACAGCTGAAGGACATCTATGTAATCTTAATTGTTGAGCCATTGTTATAACACGACCTCTTAATTCATAAGAAGTTACAACATCACCAGTATTTAAACAATAAAATAAAGTTAGAGTTAAAATTTGTAATGATTGCATTGAACAAGTTGTTGCAATTGAAGAATTTATTAATTGATGAATTAAATAATCATAATAAAGAATTAAATTTTTATCTTCTAAAGTAAATTCTGCTTCATTATGATTTTTTTGAGAAATTAAAGCTAATTGAATAATTATTAATAATAAAGCACCAAATCTTTCTTTAAAAACCATTGAATTATCATTAAATTTATTTTCATAAGATTTACCAAAATTAACATATTGTTGTAAAAAATTTGTTTTATCAATAATTGGTAATAATAACCCCCATTCTTGAAAATAAACTGTAATTAATTTATCTAAATACATTTTTGATGGTAATTTTAAATTATTAAAAAATAAAATTGATTCAGGAGCACTAATTTTTTTAAAATCAATATTTCTAATATTAATTGAATTAAGCATTCTTTCTTGTTCAACTTTTGGATCAGTTTTTGGCATTTCTTTTAAAGAAGCAATAGCTGAAGCAGTTGAAATACAAGATCTTGAATCATAACCATAAACTTCACCAATTTTAGATAATAATGAAGGAATAAATAAAGTTTCTTCAGTAGATCTTGGAATAGACATAGCAACTAAAGTAGGTAATTGGATTGATTTTGGACCATTATTTACAATACCTGCAAGAGCAATAGCAGCATTCATACCTGGAGCTTGATTTTGTTCAAAACTAATATTATTTGGATTATTTGACATTAAAGAAGATGAAGATCTATTATTGAATTGATATATTTGTTTATTACTATTACTTCTTGTACTTTCAGATTTTATATGACTTGATATTGATTCCATATCATCTAAATCAATATTATTATCAATAGAATTATTTCTTGATTGTCTAAAATTATTAATTTCATTATTATTATTTGAACCTGATAAATGTTGAAATTTTGGTGCATTAATACCATTTGAACCAAAACTTAAATCAGCATTTTGACCAAATTGATTATATTCATCATCAGTTAATTCACCATTATCAAGATCAACAGAACCAGCAATTGATACAGGTCTTTCATTAACTGAATGAGGATAATTTGCACAACAACCTGGACCTGAATGTACATGTTTTGGATCATGATCAATATATTCTGTAAAATAAGGATTTGTTATTGATGAAGACCTTATAGAATTTGTAGTTGGATTTGAATTTGAAGAATTTGAAGTTGAAGTATTTGATTGTTTATTTAATAAAGATAAATTTGTTGAACTTAAAGGATGGCTATTTTGTTTTAAATTATTATTATCAACTTTTGAATACATTTCCATTTGTTCATCTCTTAAATCCAATAGAGATAATAGTTTTTTATTTTCAGCTTCTAATTCACGTACTCTTTCTTCTAAAGTTTCAGTATAACCTCTTGGGAAAGCTCTTCTTGATAATTTGTCAGAAAATTTACATTCAAACCCAACAGTTGCACATTGAGAACATTGAGGTCTTTTCCCATCACATCTAGTCTTTTTCAAACGACAACGATCACAAGCTTGGGCCACTCTTTCAGTCTGAGAACCTGGAGCTTTGATGATTTTATGTTTAGCAGTTCCATCAGAATCTAACTTCTCCTTCTTTGTAGCTCCCATATTCTCTTTTATTTTCTTTGCGGTGTTTTTTTTTTCTCTGTTGTTGTAAAAAGTTCAAAGGGTTCTTTCAGAGTTGGGTAGGAGTGTAGTAAAGTATATTAGTTATAAATATTGAATAAATAGTAGAGGACCTCAAAGAGAAACAAAAAGAATAAATAATAGACGCTGAATTATAAAAAGGGAAGAAATAAGATATTTTTTTTTTGGTTGTTGAATTTTAGAATTTTTTTTAACTTTCAAATCGGCGTGAGTCAATAATTAAAATATGGGGTTGAAAAAAAATTTGGGAAAATGAGGAGCCAATTGTTTATTAGAAAAATTTTATGGAATGGAGCAATAAATGAGTAAGTAATGTCACAAGGTCTAAAACCCGTAGTAGTAATAGTTGACCAAATTAGGTAATAAAAGACTAAAATATCACACGCTATTTCTCTCTTAAAGACGACCTATAAAATTCAGAGAAAAAGGTCATAACTTTTAGAAAATTTATTTCATCGCCGATTTCACTTTTTCGTCGTTTTGGGAAATTTTTTAAGTGCAAAAATTAACGAAATTAAGGTAGAGTGGAAGGTGTCTGGGTGTCCAGTTTTTAGTACTAGTACGGCTGTATTATATTATTATAGCTCTATTTATCAGTTGTCATCAGAATATCATCCTCTTCTAAGAAATCTTCATCTGGTTCCTCTGTGTTCTCTCTGTCATTGTCTTCATGTACAGAAGTGTGTTCTTCAATCTCAGGTTCTTCCTCTTCTTCTTCTTCTTCATGTGCTTCTTCTTCAACTTCTTCTTCTTCCTTATGTTCTGAACCTTCATGTGTAGTACCATTCTCCTTGTTTGAATCTTCCCTTTCAACTTCACTCTCTTCATCAGATTCAATCTTCTTTTCTTCTTCCTCTTCTTCTTCTTCTGGTACTTCATCTTTACCTAAGATCTTCTTAATCAATTCAAACTTCTTGGAATTAACTTCAAATTCTTCTGATAATTTAGATATTTGTTCTTCAAGTCTTGATATCGTATGTTTTAAACCTTCTTGAATATTGTTTAATTCTGCTGTAGATTGTCTAATTGAAACATTAACATCATAAACTGTAATTTTTTCATGAAGTTCAACTTCTTTAGTCTCTATTGGACCATCTTTATTTTCTACTTCACTTGCAGCATCATCATCATTAGTCATATCAACATCATTATCAGCATCAACAGATTTATTACCTTTATTATTAACTTCAATTGTTTTTTTAACTTTTTGAAAAATATCTCTCTTTTGAACTCTTGGTGAATTTTTTAAAAATGTTGAAATTTCTTCACCAAATAAATTATCCATTTCTTCACTTGTTAAACTAAAATTATCTCTTTGTCTTTTAAATGATATAATTTTACCATTTATTTTTTTAATTTCATTTAAAATTTTTGTAAATACATCAAGTCTTGTATTAATAAACAGTTTTAATTTTGTTAAATTTTCAGTTGTAATACCATCATATTTTTGAAAATATGAATCCATTTCTTCAGATTCTTCATTAAAATTCTTAAATAAAATTAATATATGATCAATTGTTGTCTTTGATCTATTATATTGAATTGTTAAAGTCTTTTTTAAATCTAATAATTCTTCTTTTGTATAATCTTGTGGATTAAATGTTATTAATCCCATATCTATAGCTAAAACTTTTTTCAATTCTTCAACATAATAATTGATATTTTCATTATTCATTAATTTATGTAATCCTACCCTTTCCTTCAATATTTTATCTATTATTAAATTTTTATAAATCAATTGTTAGTATTCATTTATTTTCATCTTATAATAAGTGGCAAAAAAATCCAAGATGATATAGCCAGAACTTACCAATCACCTTTTCTTGTTCAATAGGTCTAATTGAAGACACAAAAGTAGTTGCTGGCATGATGTATTTATATTATATGTTTGATCTTATAGCAAAACTTTCAAACTGTTTACACTTCTTTGAAATGTCAATTTGTTTACTCGACCAAGTTTTTTTTTTTTTTTTGTAGAGTAAAAAGTTAGGTGTATGGAAGTTGATCAGAACTACACAATTATTAGAGATGGATATTGAAAAGTTTAATAGTGTTTATCGTATGGTTAAGTTATATAAATAAGACATCCTAAATCAATACTACATGAATATTTCATAAAAATTCATAAACAATATATATTGTAAAAAAAAAATAAATGCCCTAATATCCCAAAAAAGTTTTTTGATTTGCAATTAAATGCTCCGTTATTTGTATGTTTTTATTCATTTCATTAATCATATCAAAATTATTATGCCATAGATGCAGTTGTTGCTGCATTTTCCCTTTTCTTAATTAAAATTCCTTCTAATGGATCTTTTTCTTCTTCTTCTTCTAATTCAACAACTTCTTCAACTTCTTCAATATAATGTTTTAACATACTTTCAATACCATTCTTTAAAGTAACAGAACTACTTTCACAACTTCTACATGCACCTTTCAATTTAAGATATACTGTACCTTCTTCAAATTTCATAAATTCAATATCACCACCATCTTCTTGAATTGCAGGTCTAATTCTTGTAACAACTAATTCTTTAATCATACCAATAACTTCATCTTCATCTTCTTCCCATACATCTAATTGTTCTTCTTCATCTTTTAATTTCTTTAATTCTCTCTTTGATATTATTTCATCACCACTTGTTAATATTTCACTTATTATACTATAAACTTCACCTTTAATTCCACCCCATTGTATAGATTCATCTTTTTCAACAGTAACAAAATTTGAACCAAGCATAAGTGATCTAACACCATCAATAGAGAATAATTTTTGTGCAAGATTGGATTCTGCAGCTTCTTGTTTTGTAAGATATGATAATGTTGAATTAGTTGGTAAGATCTTTGAACTTGTTTGAAATTTTATAGCATGATCATTAGGTGTAGGTGTAGTTTGAATAGAAATTGAACGTAAAAAGTTCAAATTATATTTAGGTATTCTTCTAGTCGATATTAATCTTAATGAGTTCATCATATTTAAAGTAATATCTTATGATTTAAATACTTTAAATTGGTATTGTGATTAAATTTAAAAGAAAGATGTAAAAAAGATGTGAATTTTTATTTATTCCATTTTTTTCTTTTGTGAGCATAAATGACACAACGCCGTTAAAAGATGTTGTGTCACTTATGCAGAAAAAATCACATAGTAATAAAATTAGGACACCACATTCGATTCGATTCATAATAACAGTAAACAAAAGTATCCATTCAATGTCACATAATCAAGCCATTCTAGCATCTGCTGTATTAGTGGCATCTGGTGATTTTGAAACATTAGTACCGTTTCTAAACAAATACTCATTGGATAAACAATTAGTGTTACAACTATTACTTGTATTTACACCAGAATTACAAGAACCATCAGATTTAACTTTTATTAAAGAATATTTATCAAAAGATATTAAAACACAAGATGATAATGACGTTGTTGAATTGATTAGTAATGTTCCAAGTTTATTTGATTTGATTGAAATAAATCAAGATATTTTGATAAATAGAATTGATTTTTTAACAGATTATTTAAATGAAAAATCTATAAAATTTGGTTTAACAAAATATGATTTCTTAAGTTTTGTAAAGGCAAGAACTAGAAAGTTATATCAAATTGATAATGATTTGAATTTTAATCAAGCATTATTTGAATTATTAGCAAAAGATAAAGATTTTCAAAATTGGGTTAATTCAACTATTGTACCATTTGAATATTATAATAAAATAACTTCAACTCTTAAATATGATTTTTATGAATTTGAATCAATTGATGATTATTCAATTCTAAATTTAATTATAGATGCATTGATTCAATTCAAAGTTAAAATTGAACCTCCTTTCATTGTTTTTGTTTCAACTATTGATGAACAAAACCTTATAAATTATACATCAACAATTCAATCAGATGACATAACAAAACTTGAATTAATAAATGATTTGATTATAACAATTTTTAAAGATTTTAATCATAAAGAAGAATTAATTAAAAGTGTTTTAAATATCTATTATGATGTTAAAGTTATTAACAATGGTACATTACAAGAATCTACTTCAAAAGTATTAGAATTGTTTCAGGATTATAGTTCAAAATCAAATAAACCTAATGAATTTTTAACATCAATTCAAAATTTATTATTAATTGCTACAACTTTAAAATATGAAAATACATTAAAAGAATTAGATATTATAACAAAAGATCGATCAAAACAAAAAGAATTTTTAACTGATTCATTAGATTCAATTAATCAAACTACTAGTCATTCATTCATAAATCATATCTATAAATTAAAACCATTATGTTTTAAAAATATTGATAATTTAACCTTTAATAAATCCATAGTTGAAAGATTATTATCATTAAAATTATTTGATTTGATTTTATACGATGAATCTTATGATGATTTAATAACAAATTATTTCTGGAAATGTTTTAAAAATGCTTCAAATGGTTCAAAATCAAGAGGTGAAATGCTAAATGCTTATAAATCATTAACATTAATATCAAATCCAAATGAAAAGATAAAGAAATTAATAAACTTTGTTGATTGTGTTGATTCATTGTTCAATTATTCTATTTATTTTAAACAAGGTGTTCCATTTACACCATCAGATCTTTTAAATCTTGATAATATTACAGATTTAATACAAAGGGTTTTAGAATTAAATCAAGATTCTTATTTAAAAAATGAAGAATTATTTAAAATTGCTAATGGTTTAAATGATGGTCTAAACTTAGATGAAGTTAATATATTTGATGTTAAATGTTTCTGTATTGAAACAGCATTGGAGAATAATGATTTTGATTATGCATATAATGCAGGTAAAACATTATTAAACTCAAATTTAAGAACCAATTTAGAATCACATTGGGTGACTTTCTTTCAACTTGGTAGATTCATGTCTCCTGAATGGCTTGACACTGAAATACCAGAGGAATGTATTGTGAAACAAATGGAAATATTAGGTAAAACATTAGATATTTGTCCTTTAAAAGATACACAAATAATCATTGCACAATGGAATTCATTAGATTTTGAATTATCAACTAGACAAGAAGAACAACAAGAAATATCACAAAGTGAGCTATCATCACAAGACTTTAATAAATTAAATCCAAATGCTAAACCAATTCAAGGTGATAATTCAAGAAGTTTAGATTCAAGATTAGCAAGAGCATTAAGTTCCACTGCTAGTGAACTTCTACATGATAACAATGGTGTTCAACTATCTAATATGCTTGTTAATGGTTTAGGATGGGCTATGGGTGGAAGAAAATAATCTAATTTTGTTTTTACTAGTTATTATGTAAAAAAGGAATAAATATGTTTATTATATAGCAAAATTAGAAATTATCATTATGTGCATCATTAACTTTATTGTAGTAAAGTAGTAAATTGTCTCTGTTCTAAAAATCACTAGCCAGTTCTGATATATTTCTTTTAAGATTTGGATTAAACACTCTTCTATTCATTATTATATCACTAGCAGAACTATCAAAGTCTTCTTGATATTCAATGCCATCATAAATATCAGGTGGGGGTTGAAATTTTGAAATATAATCTGTTTTCTTAACTGTTTTTGATTTGATAAAATCGGAATGTGGTTTAGAATCTGTTTCTTCCATTTCATTTTTGTGAAATGATTCCATAGCTTCATCGGCAGATTGTAAACTTTCGTAAAATTTAACAACTTTTGGAGCACAAAAAACTTTATCAGCTGAAAAATTCAAAACTTGAAGACCATCTCTTGAAATAGCTCTTGAAAGAGCTACATATGCTTGACCGTTTTCAAAAATCTTTCTAAGATCTACCTTGACTTTAGCTAAAGACTGGCCTTGTGATTTATGAATTGATATTGCCCATGCAAGAATTAAAGGAACTTGCGTTCTCTTGACTAACGCTACACCATTATTATCCTCAACAGACCAATCTTCAGGCATGGCTAAAATACATCTAACATGTCCATCTGGTAATGTGAATCTAACTAATGGCATTCTCTTTTTCTTATTATTTTCATGAAGAGCAATTATATGGTCTTTCTTCTGTTGTATTGTTCTTTGTACAATAGGATTATCAGATTTAATTTTGTCTAAGAAATCAAACACAGTATCAGCCAACGTATCATTGTCATCATTATTTTCATCAGTTTTAACCTCCAAATCGATATGATTTTCGTGTTCAAATTGATCAGCAGTCTTTTTAGCGCGTCTTCTCAATGAATCTTCGTCTGCCAATGGAGCACTCATAGCACTATCATAAGCACAGTATGTCTCTTGATTCATAAAAGCAATAACTCTACCAAGTGATCCATTAACTAAGGTATCATCAAGATTCTTTATCAACATTACTTGGGAATTAACCTTTAATTTTAGTGTACTTGGGGCCATAAAGTTAGACAAAAGTCTATTTCTTGTGTCAATATCAGTCAAGGAACCTGTATCAAAGGCGTTATACTCAGAAAGTGGTAATTTAATTTTCTCTAATCTGAAATTATTGGCTCTTTCAACTTCAGCTCTTGTGGAGTATAATTCAGCAGCTTCAATATTAGTATCTGCTGGTAGAGGTCTACTCAACTTTCTAAAGTTATTGACCATTTCAGGCGTTAGTTTACCAAATCTCATTGCATTTAACATATCAATAAACTCTTGGTCCCCTTTCTGTCTAAATACTTTTTTCAATATGATTGTTTGATTAATTGTACGTTTCCAAGCTTCTGATTCAAAACAAAAAATAGATTTATTTTCACCTTTAGAAACTGGTGGTAATTGAAAAAAATCACCACATACTATGATCTGTATACCACCAAATGGTAAATTGTTACCTCTGATTTTTTTGGCTATAAAGTCCAATTTATCGAATAAATATCCATCAATCATAGAAATTTCATCAATGATCAAAACTTTGCAGTGCTTCCATTTGTTTCTAGATTTCTTATTTCTTTTAACCTTTGCCAATAAAAAGTCTTCGTCACCATTACCTATACCTATACCAGCGAAAGAATGTAATGTAGAACCTCCAATATTAACAGCAGCTAAACCTGTTGATGCAGTAACAAATACAGTTGAAGAGCTGTATTTACTCTTCATAGCATCAATTAACCCTTTTAATAAAACTGACTTACCAGTACCGGCAGAACCAGTATAAAATATGTTGGCACCTTTTTGAGCTAAAGATATAATACTTTGTTGTTCTTCACTCAGAACCATTGGTTTGACACATTTTCTTGTAGGTAATTCACCATTGATATCAGGCTTTTGTGTTGCCAAAATTAATGTTGGATTAGCAGATGATTTATTAGCCTTCTTTCTTACCATAAGTAGTTCTTCTGTATCATCTTCAGGTGTCAAATCTCTATGAGCATTTACTAAAGTAGAATATCCTCTAGTATCCCTCTTTCTTTTGGGACTCTGATTTGGACTCTGATTTGGGCTCTGTGATCCATGATGAAGAATATATTCTTGCATAGCTTGAGTTGGGTATGGAGAATCAGAAACTATATTAAGGTTTGGAAGTTCAGGTTGTGGGAAGGGTATCTTTGATGGTGATGATTTTAGAGCTTCCCCTTGTTCTTCTTGTTCTTCAGATTTAATTGGAACTCTTTTATACATGGTTTCAGTACGATGATATGAAGGTGATGATATATAGCTAGTACTCAAATTGTCTCCCATTGTTGTTTGTCTTGAAAGGGCACTAACTTCAGTAGTATTATCAGTTGATTGTTTTGGTATTATAAGAACATTTTCAGCATCTTCAGTTTTAACTTTATCTATGATCCTTTCTTCTCTTGATTCTTCATCTGAGTTACTTTCTTCTTTTAACTTAGAGAGTAAATTTTGAGGTTTCACTTTTTCAAATGCTTCTTCTTTATGTTCTAATGAAAGTTTACTCAGACTTTCATTAGGTAAATCATCATCATTGTCAAATGAAAAATCCTCTTCATCGAACATCTCAACAAATTTTTGATTTCTTGGTTTAACTGGGCTGCTTTTTAGCTTTTTTAAATCATTATCTTCATCAAAGGAAAAGTCATCTTCTTCAAACATTTTTACAAATTCTTGATTTCTTGGTTTTACAGGTGTACTCTGTAAGTCTTTTTTAATATCATCTTCATCATCAAATGAAAAATCCTCTTCATCAAACATCTTAACAAATTCTTGATTTCTTGGTTTTACAGGTGTACTCTGTAAGTCTTTTTTAATATCATCTTCATCATCAAATGAAAAATCCTCTTCATCAAACATCTTAACAAATTCTTGATTTCTTGGTTTCACTGGACTGCTTTTCAGTTCATTCTTAATGGTGCTAGTGGATGTGCTCTCTAGACCATCCTCATCTGAAAAATTAATTCCGTCTAGTTCCTTCATATTGCTTTCATGTCTCGTTATAGCATTGGGTATAACATTTGATCTTTGTGTAGAACTTTTTGCGTGCATCTTAATATCTTTGGATGTCAATTCTTCATCACTAAATTCAAAGGAAGAATCAAAATCTTCCATCTTAAGTCCAGTTTCTTGTTTCTTCAAAGGAGGTTGTTCAGACTCACTGTTATCATCAGAAAATGAAACATCAAAAACTTTCAAATCATCAGGATCCAACTTTACTTGATTTTGTCTTATATGCGCCATTTGAAGGTCTAATGAAGAGTTTATTAGGTTGTTCTTCGTATGATGATGCCTATTAAATAATAAGTAGCTATTTCTTATTGCTTGATGTAATTGGGAGTGTTTAATATTCACAACCTTCAGAGCCTGTAAATTTATCGATTTTCCAATTCTCATAAGATTTATGACTACCTTCAAATTCTCTGAAGGTTATATTAAAGTATTTTGTAGCTTGTGAAGTTATTGAATTTGAATTGCTTTAGCTTTAAATTTTAATTATTATACATCTTTGTTTTTGTTTTCGTCTGTTTTTTTTTTTTTTTTTTTTTTTTTGAGAGAGCTACTATTAGAGATAAGTTTATAAGTTTAGCCCTTCTTGAAATCTTTTTAACAATTCATATTTATCTTATATAATGGTGAAATTGTCCTGGTATTCGATAAAAGTCAAGCCTTTTGAGTTATGTTTAGCTAAAGTACTACGTTGTGGTCAAGCTTTCAGGTAAGTATAATTGATTCTTGAATTCTTATAAATGAATCTATACGAAAGATTTGAGTACTAACAAAGCATTATATCAGATGGAAAAATATTGACAATGTATGGTCATCAACACTAGGTAGAAGAGTTGTATTCTTAAGGCAAGAAGAAGATGATTTAAAGTTCGCAAGTTATCCAGAAGAATCAAGAGAAACATTAGAGCCTATAATACGCGACTATTTCAATCTTGATTTAGTTCAACTATCAAATTTATATAATGAATGGAGTAAAAATGACAAGGTCTTTAAGAAAACCTCAGTTGGTTTTGAAGGTGTACGGATCTTGAGACAAGAACCTTGGGAAACACTTCTTTCATTTATATGTTCCTCCAATAATAATATTAAAAGAATTAGTAAAATGTGTGATTCTTTATGCACAAACTTTGGTGATTTGATATTAACACATGAAGGTATTGATTACTATTCTTTCCCTACAGTGAATCAATTATATGAACAAAAAGATTTACAAGATCGACTTTATGAAGAATCATTTGGTTATAGAGCTAAATTTATTGCTAAAACTGTTGTTCTTGCCAAAGATATGAATATTAATTTTAATGAATTAAGATTAAAGCCATACAATGAAGCACATGAAACTCTTTTAATGTTTACTGGTGTTGGTAATAAAGTAGCAGATTGTGTATGTCTGATGTCTTTGGATAAACATGATGCTATTCCAGTTGATACGCATGTTTATAATATAGCTAAAGTTGCTTATAAGTATAGAATTACAGGAGATAAAGTTACAAATAAAAACTATATGGAAATAAGTGATTACTTCAAAAAGAAATGGGGACAGTATGCAGGATGGGCACAGTCTGTTTTATTCACATCTGATTTAACAGATTTAAATAACGGTCTAAATACTTCTTCTAACTCAATAGATTCATTATCTAGTATTTCGATTAAGGTTGAAATCAAAGAGGAAAATCCTCAGGAAATTACTATAAAACCTGCTACTAAAAAAAGAAAATTATAAAAATGCATATTTAATATTAAGTGAAATAGATATAAATTATTTAATGTACAAGCATATTGAAGAAAAAAATGAAAGTAAAATGTAAACTTTTTTTGTGAAATATTGGACCTCTATTTTATATTTACAAGAATTATATATGTTGTTTGTTTATAATCTCTGAAAGCCAAATACTATTTTCATTAAACCATTAGACTCCTGAATCATTTTGCTTCTTCTAATAATTTCAAGAACATTTCAACAGTTGGTATTTGTTCATATTTGTCAACGAATATACCCTTTTCTCTATTTTCTAAGATAGTTGAAATATCTTTTGTGATACTTTCTTTTGTTGGTTCTGAATAGAATAATATAAATGCTTCACCAGCATCAGTTATTGGGAATAATTGTTTGAAATTTTCAGTATCTTTACCATAACGTTCTAATTTCAAATTGGCTACGCATTTTATACCGGCAATGAAATCAATGTCCACTATGTTATCACTGATGATTTCACTTATACCGAATGCAGCATATTGAAAACGTTGTAATTTTTCTTGAATATCAGTTTCATCATTTTCAGCAGCTTCTAAATATACCTTCTTAAATTCTTCAACAAATTCTTCTCTTAATTCTGGGTAAATAAGTTTTGTGTTTTCATGACTGATTAAACGTTCTGATAAAACATTTCTAATTTTCCACATAGTTTCACGTATTTTAGAATCTAATTTCATAAATTGAGAGTTATTATCTTCATTTTTACCGTTCAATAGATGTTGTTCTCTAGCTAAAATATTTCTTTCTCTTAAACATGTATACCATAAACTGTGTAAATCATTGAAACTTTTCTTTCTTAATTCAGGAATATTCCATGGACGACCAGCAGTATCTAAATCAGTAAATTTTCTCATATATCTCTTGTTTGAAAAGAACTGCCATAAAGGATGATCATCACTTGTTTCAAAGTTTTCAGCTGTTGGAGCAATTGGTGGTAAAATTTGCATATCAAACTTTAGAGGAGCTGGTCTGGTACGTGATCTAGGAGGACGCATTCTAGTTGGACCTTTTCTACCCATACTAATGATGGTAGTGTGTATGGATCTTCTTGAGATCATTAAAGAAGAATTCATTGTTGTAATATTCTATTATCACTAATACTTCTTTTGACTTCAAAAACTTTTCATCGACAAATAATTTCTGCAAAAAAAATAAAATAAGTTCCGACCCATTAATCACGTGATAAACCCTCGGAACTTATTTTCAAAATCTTTTTCTAAAAATCAACATCAAGTATCAACATAATCAACTGCAACAACTCTATATTCAATAAAAGAACTAAAACAAATAATGTCAGATACAACACAACCTTTGGATGTAATCAGTACACTACTTGATGAACAAGTACATGTTAAACTACGTGGTGCTAGAGAAATAACAGGTAAACTACAAGCTTATGATCAACATTGTAATATAGTATTAAGTGATGCTACTGAAACAATCTATCAACTAGCAGAAGGTGATTCTGAACCAACAGTAAGTATTTTTTTCTTGAATATCAATTATTAACAAAATGATCCGTATAACTAACAATGATAATTTTAACAATTTCAATTAGTCCACAACAAGAACATCAGAAATTATATTTGTAAGAGGTGATTTGGTTATTCTAATAAGTTCACCAGCTGATGATTAGGTAAAAAGAATTTTGGTAAAGCTCTTTGAAAGGGTTTGTATTGATAATTGTTTTATGTTATAGGGATATATTTCATTTCATGAAGTCATGAATTAATCTAACTGCTTGAATTTTCTTTTTTGGTTTTTTTACTATTAATAATGTTGATTATATTTAAATATTACAAAAGTCATAAATGCTAATTGTTATATTATTCATTAATTTATACATGCTTTATAAAGTTAGGGTTTAAAATAAATTAAATTAAATACTATTTCTTCTTTGTAAACCTTGTGTTTTCTTGTTAGTAGCCAGAACACTAGCACCAGCAATATTAGGTAATTTTTTCTCAGCAATCAATTCCTTAATCACCATATGTCCATAAACTGAACCAACATTATAAATCTCTTCAAATTTACCAAAATCTAAGGTAGCATAGTTTTCAATGGGTGGTCTTAAGTATATAACACCAGGGGTTGATTTAGCACGTTCTAATGCATTGACAGAAGATACATAACATAATCTCATTTGAATTTCACTCATGGTAGGAATATTAGGTTGAGATGAGAATGGATTCCATCTATTTAATAATATCCATAAACCACTTAAAGAATCACCATATCTCATTTCAACACGATCATCAGCAGATCCAACATCAACCGCAAAAATGATATTAGCACCTCTGTTTTTCATTTCTTCAACAGGTAAATTATCAACATAACCACCATCCATTAACATGCAACCTTTATCAGTTATTGGGGGAAGAAGACCAGCTAAAGACATTGATGCTCTTATAAATCTCCATGCATAACCAGATGAATGAATTTCCATTCTATAATCAGTGATATTTGTTGAATTGGTATAATATTGAATCCAAAAATCTTCAATTCTGCTATCACCAAAAGACTTCCAAACACCTCTATTAAACTCATGACCTGTAGCATAAGAAGTTATGGGAATTGTAAGATCAGATAATGTTCTCCAAATACTAGAAATTCTACCAGCAAATTTCTTAACTCTACCGTATATTGGAACTAGATCATTATCTTTAGCATATAGCCCACCAATGAATGAACCTATAGAAGTGCCACCAACAATATCAACAGGAATACCATTATCTTCTAATGCTTTTAGGACTCCTAAATGACTTAACCCTCTTGCACCACCACCGCCTAAAACAACACCAACACTTTGGCCAGATAATAGTCTAGCTAATCTCATAAAATCATTCTTTTGAGGTAAATTATTAGTGTAATACTTTCTAATAGATGAACGGATAATATATTTGGATCTCAAATTTTCAACTGTATTTTTAATGTTTGTTGTAACCATGTTGTAATATTGGGTCACTTTATCGTCTCTTATACCAGGAGTTGTAGTGGAATCCATATTATGTCTAAAGTTGAATTGAATGTGATGGTGAGAATCAACCCATAATCTATTCTTTAACCATTTACTAGTCAAACCTGGTTCAACATACTTCTCTGGGTGTAGCAAAATCAATTCAGTTCTTGCAGTAGTCTTAGATCTAAGGAGTAATCTTTCATATTCACCGGCTCTAGGATCAGCTAAAGCATCAGCAAGTAATAATATACAATCACCTTGTTGGATACAAGTGCTAGTCCAAGCAGAGTTAGCAGCAGTATCTGCAATATAAACAACAATTTGATATCTCTCTTCAAGATCAGCAAAAACACCAGATTGTCTTAAACGTAATAATCTATCAAAAGCATGTTTACCAATTAAGCTTAGAGTAGAAGCTTGATCAACACCAATGACTGACATATCAACATTTTTAAAAGCTTGGACTAGTTTATTTGCAAACTCAGTAACAGGTAAACCATATGTGGTGGGTATAATAGTAATTGTTCTATAATTCTTATTAACTTTGGCTTGGCCAGCTGATTGAATTCTATAGCTATTGTTAAAGATTTCAGATGACTGAGCTTCAATGTTCATAGCAACCATTCTACTAACTTTAATCATAATTGATGGGTTTTCTAATGCTAAAATTTCAAATAAATTTCTTGGGATTCTTGCTAATTCAGAATCTCTAACTGCCATAAATGTACTAGATCTTTTAGCAGCTGTCAAAACCTCAATTTCACCAAAACTATCACCTTGTCCATATTCACCTGTAACTTTAACTGTATCATTAGTCTCAGATAATGCTCTAAGTCTACCATTTAATACAATATAAATACCATTAGCCATTGTTCCCTGTTTGAATAATGTTTCGCCAGCTTCAAGTTGAATCCATTCCAAAGCAGAATCTAATTTCAAAATCTTCTTACTTAATGATTCAGTTAATGATTTTGCTATTCTTAAATAGATCATAAAGTATTTTTCACAAAGGTTATCCAAATTCTTCTTTGATAAGTAACCAACATATACAGGACCCTTAGCTTTTAGAGTAACAAATGATTTGTATCCCACTAGTGATCCCAAATAACCAGCAACACCACCTCTTTTAACTTCATAAAGTATTTGAGATCTACCATTAGAAGGGTCAATGTAACTAACTTCAACAGATCCACTAATTATATAGAATAAACCATTATCTCTTGAGTTTTGTTCTGTTAGAATTTCATCGTCATTATACTGTTGTATCTCAATACAGTCACCAAAATCTGATTTAGCTACTTCAAAGTCAAGTTCTGGTTCTGAATTCACGTTGGAGTTTGAAGAGGTAACATTGATACCACTAAAAGTGCTTGATGTAGAATAAGTTCTGCCTTTGTTATTAGGTTGACTTGTTGGTACGATTGATGTAAAGATTCCTGGGCTTGGTGAACTAAGTTGACTCAAAATTGAATTATTTCTAAAAGATGGGTTCAAACTATCTTCATTGACACCTAAAAATTTAAATAAACCTTCAACAATTGCATGTCTTAAAGAAGTATCTTCAGTCTCTTCAATACCACTAAAAGTTTTAGTGTTCATTGAATCATTTTGAGATTTAGATTCCGTTCTTGATAATGGAACACTTGATAACAAATCACCAGGATTAAAAGAATCTCTAGAATCAATAACCACATGTCTTGATTTGGTCCTTGACATTACAGGTCTGAAATATTTCATATCATGTTTGGCTTTTAAATTTGATGCAGGAATAGTAGTAGGAGTTGATGATGCTGATGATGAATTAGTTTTGTTTAGATTATAATCTGAGTTGTTGGCTTTGAATTTATTAATTGCACTATTCTGTAAATATGAAGGTAATTCAGTTTTTATTTCATTATTCAATTTCATTTCAGTCTCAAAAATATCACCAGTTAAACCAAGATAGTTATGAGCGGTTTGAAAAGTAACTCTGTATAATCTAGTTAGAATCATTTGAACAATATGAGAAGATGATCTTGGTTGTTTGATTTTTAATCTTTTGAATGCTTCAGATGGTATAATTGCAATTGTTGATGCAGAAGCAGCTCTAGCTAATAAATTTGGTGAGTTAAGGAACAAATCATAATGATTATCTGTTGAAATTGGGGAAATATGTTCATTTGATAAACTTAATGGATCTATATCTGAATCTGATTTGGCACCAGTAAATTGTCTTGTAAGTGGAGAATCAGCTATATGATTTTGACTTTCATTTGTAAACAAAGACAATATATTGACTAAAGATGATAAAGGATTACCAGTCTTAACTTCATTTAAAAGTTGATATCTTTGGTTATTTAAAAGAAATGTTTCTGTACTATCTAAATCCGCTATTTCATTATTGGGTATTTTGGTATATATTTGAACATTACCTTCAACAACAATAGAGAACCCTAAGTTTTCATCAAGAATTAAAATCTCTTCTTTATCTAATTTTTGTGTTCTCATTGATTTTGTTAATTCATTAAATATTGGTTTTTCAAGATACCCAAAAATTTTGATTGCACTAAGAAATTCATCCAAATAACTACCAACCCTCTTCTTTGAATTTAAATCAGTATTTGGACCAATGAATTGATTGATTTTTTCATCTTGTACATTAGGTTCTTCAACAAATCTTGAATACTCCGTTAATACTCTGTATCTTACTATAGTGAATATAACAAACCCCATAGCAATTAAAATCACCAACAACGAACTGAATGACATTGATATTCTTAAAGTAGTGGAAAGTAATGCCAATATCCATACTGGAATTGTAACCAAAGAAAATCCCAATAGTTTGAATGATATCTTACTTAAAGTCCATATAATAGTTGTTATAAGATTTGATCCTGTATTGATATTCAGATCGTCAGGGATCAAGGTCCCTTTAGCAACGATTTCAGACAAAACACTTGCAGTCTCTGTAGGGACAGCTATGTCTATATCAAATACATGGGTGATTGACTCAGTGACACCCTTCTCTATCACGATATCCATCGGTTTTCTTGAGGTTATTTGTCTTTAAGCAGCAGTTAGTTAATAATGAAAACGAGGTATATAAATTTATTTTTTTATAGGGGCAATTGACACGAGAATGGCAGATTTGAGAATTGCACTACTAGTATTGTTCTCGATGACATCAAAAAAGAGTGGGAATTTTAACGGCTAATGGTTAAATTAATTCTATACTTATGTTTATTTGATCTCATTATAAAAGCTTCATTGATTAGTGGAAATATACAAAAGTTATGCTAATCATACGAAATGAAATGTACTGTGTTGTGTATGTGTTTTTTTTTCTTATTTACTTTTTTCTTTTAACCTAATTTAATAGATTTTCTTCTTTTCATCAAGACTTAATTCACCAGCACCAGTGTTGACGACTAACAATAAACCACCAATAATACTTAAGGTTTGGAAGAATTCATACTTTAAGTAATCTCTGTTGAAGTTGCTTGCATCGTAGTTCCAATAAGAATTTGTTGTGAAGTTGTAAATAATTAAAATTGTGATCAGGATAATTGAAGCAAATTTAGTCTTATAACCAAAACCAATTGAACCAATACCAAGTAAGATGAAGAAAGTTGTGACCCATGATTTCTTTAATGTAAAAGTGAAGAATAATAGAACTAACAGAATTCTACCAGCTAATAAAACATATTTCTTAAATTGGTTGTTTGATGATAATTGAGGTAAACCAGCAAATGATTCCTTTTTAATTAAAGTTTCACTTAATGCAATTAATAAACCACCAATCAAAGAGAAGTTTCTCATAACAAAGTTGAAGCCAGTAAATAAACCATAAATTAAACCTTGAAGAACAATAACACACATTAATGAAATAGAGGCATATAATTGTTGTTTTCTTACAACGATTAAAGTTGATGATATTAACATTGTAACAACAATAACGATTAAAAATATAATGACTAAAAAGTATGGGATATGTCTATAGTTCCATAAATAATAAACTTGATCACTCCATTGTGTTAGAATTCTAAGAGAATCTTCATAAAAGGTAGCAACAATTAAAAATCTACCTATTTGTGGAATATAAGGTTTAACTTTTAATAAAATTGGAGAATCTAGTAAACTTTCAATCTTCTTTGAAAATGCATCAAATTTATCTTTAAAACTTGTGTTCCCACCTTGAGCACCTGATGAAAAGTTATTGAAACCTGGAGGTGGTGTTAGGTTATTATATGGGTTTGTGGTTGGAATTTCGTTGAATTTGGCACCTCTAAATGACATGGTTTCGATCTGTGTGGATGTTTTATATTTGGATCAGAAAAATTGAAGTGATTATTTGTTTGTGGAGTTGATAGTACAGTATTAAAAATATCTCAATGAACAAATAAGGATTGTGAAATATGGAATAAGAAATATTAAGAGTCAATTAATAGTAGAAATGAAATAAAACAACACTTGTGGAACTTTAAAGGGAGAGATTATTTCTAGTTACGTGGAAGTTTTTTAACAATTTTTTTGTGAAATTTTAGGATCAAAAAAAAAACAAAAAAATTCTGAAACAAGTAAAAATGACCAGGTAATTTCTGCCATTAGTGCTGCGGGTGATGCTGCTGGTGATCTGTTGGCATTTCTATCGATACAGAGAGCTACACATGGTTTGAGTATTTAATAGTATATAATTATTTCTTGTTAATCAGTTTAATCATCTGTTTTGTATTTCTAATGCCTTTGCTAAAACATCTTCAATAGCAGGTCTTTTGGTTGGATCAGCAACAACACACATATTGATTAAAGATCTTACTTCATCAGAGTAAACACCAACATTTACATTTTTTGGATAACCAAATTTACCTCTTGTGATTGCAACATTCATACTTGCACCATTTTCTTTTTCTTCAAATTCAAATGGAGAACAGCCATATAACATAGCATACAATGTACACCCTAATGACCAAATATCTGTCTTTTCATCAATTGAAGAACCAGTCTTAACATTTAATAATTCAGGAGCTCTATAAGGCAATGTACAATGTTCTGCTGCTAATTCTTGTAAAGCAACAGCTTGACTTCTTGTTTTTGGTTTAGCTTTTGCTTTTGTACAACTACCTAAATCACATAAAACGGGTATACCATCTCTTGAAAGCATGATATTTGCTGGTTTTAAATCTCTGTGTGCATAAGCAGTTGTTTTTGATAATTCAGTTGCATCTATAGGTTCTGATAAACCATCATCATTGACTGTGCTGTTTATTAAATCAGGTAAAGTGTCAATATCATCGACTTCTGAATCACTTGTTGAAGGTAGTAACAAGTTTTGATTTTCATCACTTATTATATTGGCATTAACATCATCTGAACTTGTAGCTGGAGGTGTTGAATCATGTTCAAGATCATCAGGAGTTATAAATTGATTTCTAGGTTTTTTTGATTCTTTTACATTTGTATGATGTCTATGCATTGCTTGTAAACCACGACAAATCCCAATAAAAATTCTAATAGCTTCAGCTTCTTCAAAGTGTTTACCATTCATAACATTATCATTGATCATATCTTGTAATGAACCTTTATCAAAATTTGGCAATAATATATAAACTGTTTTTGTACCATCCGGTTCTTGAATAACACTTGAATCAATTGCACTAATAATATATGGAGAATGGAATAACTTATAATTTTGCACTTCAGTCATTGCAATCTTTACACTCCCTGTACCAAATGGACATCTTATCTTCTTCAATGCATAGGTGTTGTTGTTTGAAGTAGCTTGAACTAGATAAACATATGAAAATCCACCTTCCCCTAACAATTTCAGGATTTTGAATTTAACATTATTTATTTGAAGTGAAGGTTGACCTAGAGATGCAAAACAGGGCAAACAAGAAGCTAAGAAAGACATTATGGTAACTAACGACAATTAACCCCAGATTCCTAGATCAAATACTGAACTAAAAGTTAACACATGTTAGTCTCAATTGAATTCAACTAACTGATTTTGTTTTTGAGCTTCCAATTTGGCTGCGGTACGGATGTTAAAAAGTTGAAGGAAGAAAAAAAAATTTGAAAGAAAAGAAAACAAATAAGAGAGGTCCAAAAAACTATTAACCTTGAGTTCAAAGGCAAATATATTTTCTTAAATTCCCTTTCAACATTAAATAACATTAAAATAAGAATGGTATGTTAACTATGTGGTTCAAAATTCCAGCTTTAGGATATTTACACGTTAAATTGTGATACTAACAACACTATTATAATCTATTATAGTCTATTCAAACAATTAATGAAGATAATAAAGATTTGAAAGGTCTTTCCTTGATCGCTGCTCATTCACATATCTCAGGTTTAGGTCTAGATGAAAACTTACAACCAAGAGAACAAGCCAGTCAAGGTATGGTTGGTCAACAAAAAGCCAGAAGAGCTGCTGGTGTGATATTAAAGATGATTGAAAATGGTACTATTGCAGGTAGAGCTGTTCTTATTGCAGGTCCTCCTTCAACAGGTAAAACTGCTATTGCTATGGGTCTTTCACAATCTTTAGGTAAAGATGTTCCTTTTACTGCAATTGCAGGTTCAGAAATCTTTTCTTTAGAATTAAGTAAAACTGAAGCTTTAACTCAAGCTTTTAGAAAATCTATTGGTGTTAAAATTAAAGAAGAAACTGAAATTATTGAAGGTGAAGTTGTAGAAATCCAAATTGATAGATCAATCACAGGTGGTCACAAACAAGGTAAATTAACTATAAAAACAACTGATATGGAAACTATTTATGAATTAGGTAATAAGATGATTGATCAATTAACTACTGAAAAAGTTTTAGCTGGTGATGTTATTTCAATTGATAAATCATCAGGAAAAATCACTAAATTAGGTAGATCTTTTACAAGATCAAGAGATTATGATGCCATGGGACCAGATACTAAATTCATTCAATGTCCAGAAGGTGAATTACAAACAAGAAAAACGGTTGTTCATACAGTTTCTTTACATGAAATTGATGTTATAAATTCAAGATCACAAGGTTTTTTGGCCTTATTCAGTGGTGATACTGGTGAAATTAGATCAGAAGTTAGAGATCAAATCAATACTAAAGTAGCAGAATGGAAAGAAGAAGGTAAAGCAGAAATTGTTCCAGGTGTATTATTCATTGATGAAGTTCATATGTTAGATATTGAATCATTCTCATTCATTAACAGAGCTTTAGAAGATGAATTTGCTCCAATTGTTATAATGGCTACCAATAGAGGTGTTTCAAAGACAAGAGGTACTAATTATAAATCACCACATGGTTTACCATTAGATTTATTAGATAGAGCTATCATCATTCAAACTAATAACTATTCTGAAGAAGAAATTAAACAAATTCTATATATTAGATCACAAGAAGAAGAAGTAGAACTAAGTTCAGATGCTTTAACTTTATTAACCAAGATTGGTCAAGAAACAAGTTTACGTTATGCTTCAAATTTAATTTCAGTTTCTAACCAAATAGCTACAAAGAGAAAAAGTTCAACAGTAGAAATTGAAGATATCAACAGAAGTTATATGTTATTCTTAGACTCAGCAAGATCAGTAGCATTTTTACAAGAATTTTCAGACCAATATATTGATGACAGTGGGAATGTTATAATTGGTGGTGTAGACAAAGAAGAAACTGCTGCTCCAGAAGTAAAAGACAGTGATGCGATGGACACTTCAGCATAAGTGTGTGTGTTTTTACAAATGATTTATATATAGTCTTTAGAAAACAAAATAGCTTTAAATTAGGATTCAAAATTTCAATAAATTGTTTTATTTGTTATATTAATAAAAGTTTACTTATAAAGGTAGATAAAAAATGTGTTTTAATGTTTTAATAGAACAAAAGTTAAAATTGAAATATCACATTCGTATAAACAAATTTAATCTCTACTTTGTAATTATCAACTTAATTTTTTTGATCAAGGGTAATACATATATTATTTAGTGGAAGTTGTGCCCTTGGTTCGCATACTTCTATAAATTTTTTTTGAATTGATTTCTCAGTTCTCTATTGAAAGCTTTAAATAAATTAACCAGAACCTTTAGTGTTTAAAATTAAAGCAATAATCATACCATATAAACCTAAAACTTCAGCAAAAATTAAAATCAAGACAATACCAACGAATAATCTTGGTTGATGCATATATTTCCGTACACCTTCATCACCAACAATACCAATGGCATAACCACTAGCTAAACATGCAAAACCAACAGATAGACCACATGCTAAATGCATGAAACCATTAAATAAAGTATATTCTTCGGTTGGTGATAAACCACCAGCAATTAAAACTGCTACGACTAAACCATAGACAGATAAAATACCACTCATAACAACTGGAATTAAAGATTTCATTATAAGTTCAGGTTTGAATGTACCGATACCTGAAATACCAATACCTGATTTTGCTGTACCAATGGCAGCACCAGCACAACTTAAAACCATTGCAAAAGCACAACTTTTAAAAGACTGTTAGTATTAAAGAACCATTAAACATTAATAGAAGATGAATTGTAGATGATATACATACCCAGCAAACCCAAAGAAAGGTGCAAAACCTGGTGCCCATTCAGTTGTAATTTGAGAGCTAAAAACAAAATTAATGATACTTGTTAGTAACGTAAAACTTCTTTCAGAGCCCTTTACGAGCTAATTCCAATTCCATATTATCCTAATTATACTAATATTAGATCAATGATGACTCTAGTAGTACTTACGCATCCATTGTTTCGATTTATTTCAATAAGTTTCTCTATCTTAGTACATATCAGTTATCCCCTTTCTATCGTTTTAAATTTGACTTTTCAAAGAAATCGACGCCCTCAGTAATTCTCGGTCCGTTCTCAAAATTACTGCGGGCACTGATAAAATAGACTTTACCAAATAAAAAGTAAACAAAGAAACAACTAACTAACCACTATAAATATTCAACCAGATAGAAACCATGACTGATCAGCATCATAAGATCCATCTGAGTTTGAAGGAAGTCAAACACCTGAAACTGGAGTTGTTATATGCTGTAAATGAAAAGATCAATCTTTATTTCCCTGAAAAGACTGAAGAATCAGAATTCTTTAAAAGTAAAATGACAGAATTATTAAATGAATTTATAGATGATGTATTTGAAGCAGCTAGACATTCATTGGATATTGATGAATTAATGAACTCAGATAAAGATCAACCTTTAAGAACATTTTTACAAAATTCAACTATAGATGGTATGTTTTTATATAATGTTGAAGCTCATTACGCGCTTTTGAAATGATTTTAGATATTTCAAATACTAACAAAATAAGAAATAGAGGTTGAACCATTTGATAAAGAATTACAAGAGAAAGTTAGACAACTATATGTTGAAATGGAAGAAGCAACAACCAAATTGACAGCTTTAAGAAGACAAGGTCCAGAAGAATTAAAGAAAGTTTATGAAGATTCATTTAATGAATCTATTTCACAAATTAAAGAACTTGAGAAACAAATATCAGAACAAAATAATGAAAGTACAATAGACGATCCAAATGATACATTATCACAACATGAAGAACAAATATCTATAGGGTTGAATTCAAGAATGGAAGATATTATTAATAGTTATGAAAAATCATTAGAAGATATATATGATGTCAAAACAGTAAGTATCATTAATTCTTTTAATACGATGAATTATAAAAACAAAATACTAACATAGCAAAATAATATAGAAACTACCAAAGGAAAGAGGTGATATAGAAAAGATTAGACAGATTATGAAATTTCTACAAAGAGATCAAGCTAAATCATGATATAAAGCATTAAATTTTTGGATGAGAAATCTCCTGTTATGAGTTATGAATTAAATATATGTATTATTACCATTAATTATATTAGAAACTATCTGTTATATTTCTATAAATTTCGATTTCATCTAAAATATTGTAACAATTCAATTGAAAAGATTTATATTGTTTTCATTTTCAACACCTTCAGAAAAAAAAAACACACACGAAAAAAAATTATTTTTGAAAAAACGCCAATATTGGTAAAATCATTGAAAGATACCAATTTACTTCAGATTTCTAAAGACAAAAATGGCATTTCCTGAACAATTACGTCCTCTATTGAAGTTCATCTCCGTTGATGGTGAATATCCACCAGCTTTAACCATTGGATTAATGATCTTTTTACCAACTTTATACATTTTAAATTTTTATTTGCCGATTAATCAAAATATTGCTTTGTCGCCACTTGATTTAAAGAATATTGAATTGAATCATATTTCATTATATCCATTAGGTCATCTATCGATCTTCCATGTTTTATTCAACTGTTTTGGTCTATTGACTCCATTATCTCAATTTGAAAGAAGACATGGTACAGTTTATACTGGTGTTATGTTAAATCGTAAGTACATTTGAAAAATCTTTGATCTATAACAAATTTTATACTAACATTAATTCAATTTTTAATAATATAGTTTTGGCTGTTAGTACTGCTATTCCATACTGTTTAGTTGGTATGTTCTTAGCTCCACATACAAGAGTTCTTGGTGCAAGGTAAGTTACTTAATTTTTTTATTTTATTCTGCGTTTATACTCATCTCATCTCATCTCATCTTTTGATCTGAATTTGATCTAAATTTGAGTACACCAAAAAATTTTAATTTAATTTACAAATACTAACAAATAATGTTTATACTTTATAGTGGTTGGTGGTTCTCATTCATAGCATACTTTGCCTTCAAAGAAAGTTTAATTAAACCAAGTTATCAAATGTAAGTTCTGTTTTTTTTACAGGAAACACAAAAAGATGGAATTTTTTATACTAACATCATCACAATAAATAGAACACCAACAATTATAATACCTACTATTGCAACTCCATTGATTCCATTATTCTTAATTGCTATTTTAATTTCAAATTCAAGTTTCTTAGGTCATTTCTTTGGTTTAATTTCAGGTTATATTATGGCATTTGGTTGGTTAGGTAAATTAGCACCACCATCAAAAGTTAT
This sequence comes from Ruyongia namnaoensis, assembly GCA_030563805.1. NCBI lineage: Eukaryota > Fungi > Ascomycota > Saccharomycetes > Phaffomycetales > Wickerhamomycetaceae > Ruyongia > Ruyongia namnaoensis. The sequence continues at coordinate 147,573 of JAJMKA010000031.1, forward strand.
TGAATTTATTGAAAGTAAAGTTGACTTCTTAATCAATTTAATTCCAACTCCATTTAAATATTATAGAGAAGTTCAAGCTAAAGAAGGTAGAACTGATGATTATGTTTCAGTTTTAGGTAATCAAGCACATATCTTACCAGTTTCAACAACTCCAAATATGACAACAAATGCTACAAATTTCCCAGGTCAAGGTCAAGTTTTAGGTAATGCATAAACCAAAAAAGAAAGTGTGAAATAAATCAATCATGACAACATATATATCAAAATGAAATATCCATAACCTTGTATATTATAATTTAGAACAAATTTATTAAGAAAAATTTTACATAAATAAAATAAAATCTACAAAACAAAATTTGAAAAAAGTAACCATAAAATGTATGTATTTGAAAGTCATCCATGTAATAAAACTCAATGATGAATATAATATAAATTTATAAAAAAAAAAGATAATGATCCATAAAAGTCACCAAACCATTAAGATAAAAAAAGACCAATAAAAAAAGGATATAAAAACTCGAATTGAAAAATAAGAAAACACCTCTCAGTATAATAGTAAAAAAGCACACACACACTCAAAAAAAAAAAATCTCATGAACCTAATTCTATACTGTTATAGAATTATTTAATTTTTAGTTAACCCATAATAAAGAAAAGAAGTTATCTAGAAACTATTGAAAACATAAATGATTAAATTAAATAATCTCTTAAACCAATTTTCAGTAACATTAGCAATTTCTTCAGGATTAACAATAACACCATTACGTGATTCAGAGGTAACGATATAAATATCATTCTTTAATGAAGCAGGTGGTTTACCATTAAAGTTTAATTGATACCAAGTTTCAGCATCATAATAACCAAGTGGTAAATCTGATCTAAATAGAACATGAACAGTTGCAGATTCTAAAATTTGTGGAGAATTATGAGCACCTTTATTAGTCTTTAAATAAACTTTTGAAGCATCATAATTACCAGGTTTTAAATGTTTGAAAGTTTCAAATAAGTCTAATTTACTTAATACTGAATCATTATTTTCACTTGTTGATTTAGTAAATCTGTTGATAACGTAAACATCTTGATCATGACCATCTGGAACTTGACCTAAGTTATTAATTTCATACCATTCTGGAGCTAAGAATAAACCCATTGGTCTATCAGATGTAACTAAAACATGAATCATTTTACCTTTAACGTAATTTGGAATAACTTCATCATCTGGATGAGCCATTTTATAAATTTCTTCAGATGTATGATCACCAACTGGGGTATCTTTATAGAAATTAAATAACCAATTTTTATCTTGTTCAATTTCTTCAGGAGTTTTAATAATTGCTTCACCTTTATTAACAACCCAAACATCTTTACTTTCATTTTGTGGAATTTCACCTAAATTATTCATTGAATACCATTCTTCAGCTGTATAGAAACCTTGATCAAATTTAGATTCTTTACCTAAGACATGAACTAATTTACCTTGAACATATTCTGGAGCTTCAGTTTCACCTGGATGATTTTTTAAATAGATAATTGAAGCATCATAATCATGACCAGGTTCTAAAACAGAATATAATTTTTCATATTTCCAAGCATCAGTTTTAGCAGGTTTTGAATTTTGATCAATTGAAGAAGATGAATCACCATTAGTTGGAGTACTTGTTGAAGGATATTCAGTTTCAATAATATTAATAAATTCTTTGTTATAAGCTTTAGCTTGATCAACTGAAACTTTTTTAGTCTTTGGAGTAACAACAAAAGAATGATTCATAACAAAATCTTGAGATGGAGTACCTAAACCATTTAATTCATACCATTCAGTAGCAGTATACATACCATCATCTAAATTTGATTCAGAAACGATATGAGAATATTTACCAATTAATTTTGGAATATCATGATCAACTTCAGGATGAGCTAATTTAAACATAGCAGTTGCAGAATAAGTACCTGGTTCAAGATTAACAAATCTTTCATAATTATAATCAGTAACTACTCTTTTTTCTAAATATTTAATTTCAAGATTATCTTCAGCATTAGCTAATTCAACAGCTTGAGCAGCATCTTGTAATTCAACAGATACATGATTCATTAATTCATTAACTAAAGAATTTTGAATAGCATCATGATTAACATTATTTTGTAAAATATGTCTAATTAATTCTTGATCTTGTTGATTATCTAAGATTGAAGCATTATGATAAGTTTCAGAATCAATTTTACCAATATAAGCAGTATCACCAAAACCACCAACAAAATAAGCTTCATCAACCATAAATTTTAAGAAATGAGATCTATGAACTGGATTACCAGGTAACCAAAATTTACTTTCTTCATGTCTTTTTAAGAAACATAATTCAATATCTTTATTTTCATTATCTTCAATTCTAACAAATTCACCTCTTAAATTAATTCTTGGACTACCAGCAACTGAATAAGATCTACCACCTGGATATTCTCTACTAACAAATTCATCATATAAATGATCACCAACTCTAACTGTTAAAGTATAAGGAGAACCTTTATTAATGTTAACGAATGCAGAACCCATATCAACAGCTAAAACGATTGGATTACCATCACCACAATCAGCATAATATTCAACAAATGAGACAGGTAAACCTTTATCATCACCATCTTGATAAATTGTATTAATATTAACTAAACTTTCTCTATTGATTAAAGTTCTTGCATTAATAGCACCTTGTTTTAAAGTTGGTCTTTTATATTGAGAATTCATTGCCATATCAGCGCTATAAAGATTTGAATGATCCGCTTTTGAAGCTAAATCTGAAGGAATTGGGATATTTGCAGGATGACCAGCATCAGGAACTGCAATAGCATTTGAATATTCAATCAAAGCTAAAGCAATGGAATAAAGGATTGATAATTTCATCTTCTACTCTTTCTTAGTTCTATGTTTTAGTATTAGAAAGATTGAATAGATAAAAATAGGGTTTAATGTTTATAAACTTCAAAATTCCAAATCTCAGATAATAATTGAAAGTATTTGAATAGTATAAAATTGTTCAATATAAACCCGTTTCTGATCAAGTACTTAATAGCAAGTGTTAAAAAAGAAAGTTTCTAAGTTTGAAAGGTACTTGTAAAGTTTAAAGAGAAGGAGCTCGTGATTTTTAAAGCTTTTTTTTTAAAAAAGGTGTTTTTTTTTTTGAGTGTTTTTTTATTTTTTTTTCGAGAAAAATGGAACTTTAAATTTAAACTTCTGTCAGTTAATGAAATTTAATTAATAACGTGTGAGATTTGTTATTGGTTAATGAAGAAGACTAGGGTGTAAAGTAATTAGGATTAAGGAGATTAAGGAATTAAAGAATTGTGATTTATTAGAAGAAAATATCAGTTAAAATAACACAGATCTAAGGAAATAAAGAAGTAATTGTGACAGATAAAGTTTTTTATAAAGGACCTTAGATAAAAAATTGATGCAAATCTGTTATTGGCTCTTTTTTTAAAAAATTTAAATCCGTGTTTCCTCCTTCGATTCTTCTCAGATGTATTTATTGTCGGTTTAAATAAAGAAATTCCCAGGCAACCGAAGTCAGCCAACAAAAATACCTTTGAACCGGTCCTCTCCTTAAAAACCTATGACTGCAATCATTTAGAATTACCCAATCCGGCAGTCTACGAGGCTAACGCACACAAAATTTCACATAGTAAAAAATTAATAGGGGAAATTATTGAAATATTGATGTTGTAAATTGTGTAAATTGTGTAAATTGTTAAGTAAAAATAAATTAGTAGCACTCTTTTTACCCCGCAGAAGTATTTAGAATATTTGTAAATGAAGGAGTACGAATTGTAATTTAATCGTATGTAAATAACTAATAACTATTTAATTAATACACAAACCATCACCTTCTACACCAACTTCTTTAATTATAATTCTAACAAATATTCATAAAAAATTAAGCGCTCAGTTTTCTTATTTTTCAGTTATTTCTCTCTCTTTAAATATTTTTTTTCACTTTTTCTGCTTAAAAAATTGTTGGGTTTTTAAACGAAGAAAAAAAAAATAACACCAAAAATCTTGAAAATAAAATAAAATAAAAAGACGTATCAATCTCATCTCCCTTAGTCCATTGTTTTGCTATTTCTTACTTTCTATATTAAAAGTTTTAAATATCCAATCAAGTGACCTTCATTCATAATCTCACACTATAAGAAATAACATATATCTTTGAATTTTTTTACAAAGTTTTTTTTGAGAATTTTTGAAATCGTGAAAAAAAAAAAGAACGATCTCAACAAGACTAAAAAAATCTCTAATTTATTTATTTATTTCTTTCAACTAAAAACAATTACTTCAAAATATTCAGTCTTTATATTTAAACCACATTTTACATAGATATAGATATAAGACTAGTATTCGTCACTCCCTCATCCTCAATCAAATCATATATTAAATCAAAAGAATTCACAGTTGTTTTTTTTGAACTAATATCCTATTTAAACAATGACTGCTCCAAAAGTTCATACAGTTGTTCATGAAGCTAATCATGCTACTCTACATGGTCCTTCAGAACATTTCTTAAAAAATCAACCAAATAAATATATTAAAGATTTATCTCATTATAATGAATTATATCAACAATCAATTAATGATCCTTCAACTTTTTTTAATCAAAAGGCAAAAGAATTCTTATCTTGGGATAAAGAATTTACTCAAACAATGTCTGGTTCTTTAGAAAATGGTGATTTCGCTTGGTTCTTAAATGGTGAATTAAATGCTGCCTATAATTGTGTTGATAGACATGCTTTTTTAAATCCTTCAAAACCTGCTTTAATTTATGAAGCTGATGATGAATCAGAAAATAGAATTATTACTTTTGGTGAATTATTAAGACAAGTTTGTGAAGTTGCTTCAGTTTTAAAATCTTGGGGTATTAAAAAAGGTGATACTGTTGCAATTTATTTACCAATGATTCCAGAAGCAATTATTGCAATGTTAGCAGTTGTAAGATTAGGTGCTATTCATTCAGTTATCTTTGCAGGTTTTAGTGCTGGTTCTTTAAAAGATCGTGTCTCTGATGCTAAATGTAAAGTTATTATTACTTGTGATGAAGGTAAAAGAGGTGGTAAAACTGTTCATACTAAAAAAATTGTTGATGAAGCAATGGAAAATTTATCAGATGTTGTTGAAAAAATTTTAGTATTTAAAAGAACTGGTTCAAATGTTCCAATGACTGAAGGTAGAGATTTTTGGTGGGATGAAGAATCTGCTAAATATAGAGGTTATTTACCTCCAACTTCAGTTAATTCAGAAGATCCATTATTTTTATTATATACTTCTGGTTCAACTGGTTCTCCAAAAGGTATTGTTCATTCAACTGCTGGTTATTTATTAGGTGCTGCTTTAACTACTAGATATGTCTTTGATTTACATCCTGATGATGTCTTCTTTACAGCTGGTGATGTTGGTTGGATTACTGGTCATACTTATGCCTTATATGGTCCTTTAGTATTAGGTACTCCTTCAATTATTTTTGAATCAACTCCAGGTTATCCAGATTATGGTAGATATTGGAGAATTATTGAACGTCATAAAGCTACACATTTCTATGTTGCTCCAACTGCTTTAAGATTAATTAAAAGAGTTGGTGAAGAATTTATTGATAAATATGATATTAGTTCTTTAAGAACTTTAGGTTCAGTTGGTGAACCAATTGCTCCAGATTTATGGGAATGGTATAATGAAAAAATTGGTAAAAATCAATGTTATATTTGTGATACATTTTGGCAAACTGAATCAGGTTCTCATTTAATTGCTCCATTAGCTGGTGCAATTCCAACAAAACCTGGTTCTGCAACTTTACCTTTCTTTGGTATTGATGCTCGTATTATTGATCCAGTCTCTGGTGAAGAATTAGAAGGTAATGATGTTGAAGGTGTTTTAGCTGTTAAAAAACCTTGGCCATCAATGGCTAGATCTGTTTGGGGTAATCATTCAAGATATATTGAAACTTATTTAAAACCTTATCCAGGTTATTATTTCACAGGTGATGGTGCTGGTAGAGATTTAGATGGTTATTATTGGATTAGAGGTAGAGTTGATGATGTTGTTAATGTCTCAGGTCATAGATTATCAACTGCTGAAATTGAAGCTGCTTTAGTAGAACATTTAGGTGTTTCTGAAGCTGCAGTTATTGGTATTCCAGATGAATTAACTGGTCAAGCCGTTATTGCATTTGTTTCTTTAAAGGCTGGTTATTTAATTGAAGCCAATGAAAAAATTGAAGATAAAAATGATCATATTACACCAGAAAAATTACGTCGTGAATTAATTTTACAAGTTAGAGGTGAAATTGGTCCATTTGCTGGTCCAAAAACTGTTTTAATTGTTGATGATTTACCAAAGACAAGATCTGGTAAGATTATGAGAAGAGTTTTAAGAAAAATTACTGCTCATGAAGTTGATCAATTAGGTGATTTATCAACTTTAGCTAATCCTGAAGTTGTTGATCATTTAGTTACTGAAGTTGAAACTCAATTCTTTAAGAAATAAATTTAATTCTTCAAATTTTCATTAATAAAATAGAACAAAAACAAAATATTTAGCTAGCTAATATTTACAAAAGTTTAAAAACAAACATCAAAATCAAAAGAAGAAGAAAAGAAAATTGAAAAAGAATTAAAAAAAATGAAGATATTATTTATTACATCTTTTATTCTTCCTTTGTTTTTTTAAACAAAGAAAAAAAAACTTTACATATATTTAATCTATCCATATCATTTATAAATCAGAAAGCTATGTTTTCTTGTCTATTTCATTTTTTCTTTTTATATATTCTTTGTTTTTTTCCACCTTATATATTTTCTATAATTATTATAAATACTAATTTTTTAAACTCTGTTTTTTTTTGGCTTATTTTTTTCTTTCTCATGATCTCTATATTCAATATTTTAATTTATTTCAATTCTATTATACTATTATATTATCTTTTTTATGTTTTAGGAGTATAGAATTTAATTCATCATTGTATAAAATGAATTCATAATTTATAAATCTTTTTTAAATCTATTACTTTAAAGTTGTTAAGTTGTACTTCAATGTTAATTGGTGTTCTTAAAAATAATATTAATCAAATCTTGAAAATCAAAGTATTGTTCAATCTAAAAAAAAAAATAATCAATTCTTTAAATTAACTGTTTTAAATAAAGAATTAAAAAAAAATTCTTTACTTTCAAAAATATTCAAATATTGAAAATTTCGGTTGAAGTTAAAAAAAATGCAAAAAAATAAATGCGCAAGCCCGGAGTCGAACCGGGGGCTCAAAGATGGCAACTTTGAATTTTACCGCTAAACCACTTGCGCTTTTCGATGTTGTTTGTTAGACATTGAATCAATTAGTCTAAAGACTTGGTAGGGGCACACTTTGATAGGGCCACACATATGAAATGTACTATAGCAAGGTTGCTACTAATGATATGGTTTCGTGTGAGTCCCAATTGTACTAACTACTATTTAAAGAGTAGTATTCCCTTTGATGTTATTTATATTTGTATAACTTAAGAACTTAAGAAAG
>JAJMKA010000032.1:0-125361 GCA_030563805.1 Ruyongia namnaoensis
TTTTTTTTTTTTTTTTTTTTTTGATGGAAGAATTATTGGACAACTTGAACTTGTTTACATTCGATAGAGATTAAGGAGAAACACATCAAAAACATAAGGAAATGGTAGGTCTATTCGTCAATGATATATTACATTTGGGATTATATACAGGTTTACTAACATGTTAATCACAGTTACCATTATATCTTTTAGCCACTGCAAGAAACCAACCTGTCTTAGTGGAGTTGAAGTCAGGTGCTACAATCAATGGTGTTTTAGCTGAAGTAGATACATATATGGATGTCAGATTATCTGATGCCATTGAAACCAGTGCAAATGGTGATGTATTCACAAAGTACGATGAAATATTTGTTAGAGGTAGAGAAATCAAGTATCTAAGATTACCAGAAGAAATAATACCACAAGTTAAAGCTCGTAATCAAAGAAACAGAAATAACAACAACAACAACAACAATAATAATAATAACAATAATAACAACAATTACAACAATAATGGTCAAAATCAATACAACAACCAAAGAAGAAATAACAATGACCAAAGAGGAAACAGAAACTACAACAACAACAACAATAATCACAATAACCGTCAAAGATATAATAATAACAATCGTAATAACAACAGAAGCCAAGGGTTCAATAACCATCAAGAACCTGAACAACAACAACAACAACAGCAATAAACGCTATCATCTAATGAAAAAAGTGAAAAATGAATTATGTTTGTTTTAGATTATGTTCTAATCAGTTCATTGATTAATCTAGTATTAATTATATTTGATAAAAGTTTTTAATTTTTTTTTTTATTTTTTTTTTCAATCTATCTTATCTCTTTTGTTTTAATGTCTTACTACTACTATCATTATTATAATAAAGTATGATCGTAAAGATCTTTTTACAATTTTTGTTTTCAATTTCTACAAATGTAGCTTAAATATTTAAAGTTTTTATTAAAACATGCTGGATTAAAAAAGTAAAATTAAAGAATGAAAAAAAGTTCAAATAAAACAGAGACAACATTATAGAACAACAAAATTCTAACAATTGGTCCATAAACTGTGTGATTATGATGATGATGATGAGTTTATAATGTGAATGATTAACAAAGGGTTCAGTAGATTTTGTCCATTAGATTGGCATATTTTATAAGTAGCTTACACCAAGAGCTTCAAAGAAGGGTATGATTAAATATGCAAGTTGAAAGAAACAAATTTAATTGTATCAAAGATGGGGGTTCCGGTTTCCTCTTTTCTTCTTTGGAGTTTTAATCCTGATAAACTGATATGACCAATCTATACCAAAATTCCAGTAAGTTTGGTCCTCTATAAACAGAGGTATACTTGTTGATGATGTTATAAGTTCATGTTTCCTTATGTAATAACAAACAAATCAATCTGATTTAATAGCACCATAAATATTATGAATAAAGACACAAGCTGACAATAAACCTAATGATCCACATGCAAGACCTATTAATATGCAGAGTATTGTTGAATATGAAAAGAACAATATAATTGAAGAAAAATCTGTAACATTTAACGATGTAAAGAAATAATAAATTGAATAAATTTCAATATACCAAGCAACACTTGAACCTATAAAGAATGCTCTCCATTGCCATTTCCAATTACCATAACTTAATGATAAATATGCTGCAACAATTGTACTCTCTGCAACAACAACAATCAATAAAAATACTGTAAATGATAAGAAACCATACATGTAATAGAATGATGTCTTTTCTAACCAAATTGATCTGAATACAAATAATAATTCAACATAAATAGTACAGAATGGAATTAAACCAAAAATTGGAATTGCATAATTGTATCTGGTAAAAATTGGTTGATAACCAATATTTTTAGCAGGTGTTTGATAATTAATATCTGTTTGTATTTGTTTAGCTTTAGCACCAATAAAACCACCAACAACTGATAATGGAACTTCTAATAATAAAAAGAATAAAATTAAAAGAACAACAGTACCAAACGGTAAAGCGACAGAAGAATCTTGTGCCCAAACAATACAATTCAAAATTAATGTACTAACTAAAACAACGAATGGCAATGAACCACCAAACAATATAGATAATTTTAATCTATTTGGAGGATTGTCAATATGAGTAATGTATTTGTAAACTCTCATACCTGTATAACCAGCAGCAGTACCACCAATTATAAACAAAAATAAAGCTGAACTTAGAACACTATTTCTAACATTTGGACCTAATAAACCAGTGGTTGAAAAGACTAAAACACCAACAATTGTGAAGAAGACTTGAACACCAGATGATACCAATAAAGATAATCTTAAAGGATTACTTGGTTCTTTGAAAACATCATTTATGATCAGCTTCCAACCAGAATTTAAATTGTCTAATCTATCAGATTCAACATCAATATTTTCAGTAGCAAGGTCAATGTTATTATCTTTTAAACTGTTATATGTTTTAATATCACGGGAAAGAGTTCTTAATAAAACAACACCAACAACAGCAGATAAAAAGGAGACCAAAACTAATGAATTAACTAATGAGATCCAATGAATATGGTCATCTTCAACTTCAGATTCAAAGAATAATTTCCATCTATCAGACCAGCTAATATCTATATCTTCTCTCCAATAAACAGCATATGTAAATGGAATTATAACCACATCATTTGTTTCAACATTCAATTCAAAGTTATCAAAATTCTTAGAAGCACCAGGACATTTTTCATTACTAACACTTCTTGGATAAACTTCAAACCCAACAATTGTTTTTTTACCATTCTTTTCAGTATGAAATCTAATAACAAGCATAACATGATTATTTATATAAGTTTTATCATCTTTAACAAAACCTAATGGGAAACCAGCTGCATAGTATTTCTTTTGATCTGTTGAACTAATGAAAGTTGTAGCACCTGGTAAATCATCTATCAACCATTCTACAACATAACCACTACGAATCAATCCATCTGCTCTTCTAATAGCATGAGGTTGGGTATAACGATCACATAATCTATGACAACTTGCATCTCTGTTGAACTCTAAAATATAATCTGAACCCCATATTCTATCACCTCTAATAACTTCATTCAAAGATAGATGTAATGGTCTTGCATTTTCAGTAGGAGGACAAGTAAATCCTAAATCATAATAGGCAAATGGTAACTGCGTTGTATCCGACTCAATTCTATTCACTAGTAAGTCAACTCGTTCACCATCTTCATAATATTTAGGATTCCAACCTGTTGAAACAATTTGTTCAGTATGTTAGTATTATTGATATATATGATATGGTTATATTTTTGTAGTTATCCAATCTTTAATAATTGATCAACTTTATAGAAGATACAAAATTTCAAGCTGATGAACAAAACATAAAAAAGTGCTATACCATACAACACTTGTTAGAGGAAAAAGTCCACATACCGAAAGGGTCAAATGCAGCTACTAATTGTGGCAGCAGCAAGACAACTTTTCTAAGAAGCATCTTATCTGTTCAGAGAGTTATTAATGTGGTAGTATTTATATGAAATTTGTTTTGTTGTGATTTTTTAACCAGCTGGAATTTTTTTGGGAATTTTTTGTACACACTTTATTTCTGTCATTTTTACAGTCAAACGGTTGCTTCTACAAATTTACAGGTTATTAACTTAGGGATACAATAGTATGTCTATTGGTAAATAATAACTAATAAGTCAACTTTTTTGTTTTGAGATAAAACTTTTAATTTTCAGAAGACCTGGTCTAAAAAGAACTATAAAATAAATTGGAAAATCTATTAAAGATTCACCATTTTGACGTATAAAAGAAAGTAAAGAAAAGATATAATAAAATGGGATAATGATATACTTTAAGAGAGTATATGAATTATTCAAACCTTATTACCTTAATAATATTCTGGTTGATCAAAGGCTTCTTGACATTCAAGATAATCTTTGTATGTAAAAGAGGCCAAATAACACCATGAACCAAAACAATCATCAGTGTTCATACAATCTGGAGTATATGGACTGAATCTCTTTTTATAATTGTTGTAAGTTTGAGCAACAGTATCTGATGCATTAACTTGTTGAGCAACTTTATGCCAGAAAGTGCCATTTAATGGAGCAGTTTCTGGCCAATCAGTAATATTGTAAGCTTCTCTAGCAGAATATTCAAATTCCCAGGTTGGTTCTTGGTTACCATTAACAAAAGTTTCATTTAATTTAAAGTAGTAGTTATATGAATTCATAACTGAATGGGTCTTTGTATCAATTGAGTAATATTTCCATGATGGATTGTTTTCAGTTAATGGAGTAACAGCTTGTGAAATCCAACACATATTAACAACATTATCATCAGTTTTGTTCTTGACATCACCATCGTATAAGATGTTGAATTGATCTAAATGTGTATGACCAAAGAAGATACCAGCAATAGTGTAAGGTGAGAATCTCTTAATAATTTGAGTAAATACTTCAGCTGGAATTGGTAAAGCTTCTTCAATTAAAGGAATATGAGCAATAATCCAAACTCTTTGGTCAATAGCTTCACTAGCAACTAATTCATCAATCAAAAATTGAAATTGACCAAATGAATCTATATCAGTTGCATTCCAATAGTTATAAAGATTTTTACCATAGTAGGCATTTGAGTTTAATGAAACGATCTTTAAATTCTTTTCAGTAGTAACTGCAAAACCAGTATAATGTTTTCTAGCATATTGAGCAGTACTTGCATTTAACCAACCATTGTTTTCCATCAAATCAGCAATTAATTCAGCGTTCCAGTCCATTACATTCTTGAAACCTGATTTTTCTTGTGCTAATTGAGCATATGGATAAGTATCATGATTACCTAAGACTGGGTAGACTGGGATATCTTTTAAAGTATTCTTCATATCTCTGAAAATAATTTCTTCAGAAGCAGCAGCTTTTTCAACACCAATGAATTGATCTTCATCATGATCAACCAAATCACCTGTGAAGATTGTGAAATCAAAATCTAAGTCTAATGATTCTTGATATTGAACAACAGATTTTAATGATGAATTGATTAAGACTTCTGGAGAATCACATTCATAAGCACCAAATAAAGCAGCTGGAACCCAAATTGAAGAGTTAATTGAAGATAAATCTAATGATTCATTAGTGTATAAATGGAAGTTTAATTCATCATCATAGTAACCTGGGGTGAAGCTTAAGTTTGAAATTTGTTCATCTGTAAAGCCAGCTGCAGTGGCATAAGAATATCCATCTGGTGTTTCATCTTCGTTGTAGTTATGAGGAGTACAACACATACCTTGAGAACAATTAGCTTCTGCACCAATTTGATAATCTAATTCAATGTGGAAATCACTTAAATGCAAAACGTTATAAGTTTCATTGGATGGTGATGGGGCAAAATAATGTTTAGCTTGTTTCTCCGGCCATTTATCACTTAAATCAATAGTTGGAGTATCTGGAATTGGACAAGCATCTTCTTTATAGTAACAATATAAATGACCATCATATCCATCTGGATCCATTAAGTAAAGCATATTAGCAAAATCTGAACCATAACTACTATTATCAACAGTATTTCTACCATAGTGTAAAGCACAATCAATTTCATCATCTTGGTCAGTTTCAATACACCATTTTGTATAAACTGGAAAAATTAAATCTGGTCTTAAAAGAGCTAAATTGTGTCCTAATTCTAATCTTCTAATACATCTTAAACATTCAGTTGAGTTGGTACCATTGTAACTTGAAATTTCAACCAATTGATTATAGAAAGTTTGAATCAAAGCTTGATCTGTTGGGTGATAGTTATTTGAATTATATAACTTAGAAACATCAATATCTGGAGTTGAAATACCGTATAAACTTGGGTTGCTAACGGCTCTAGGTAAGGCTGAAGCCAATTGTGATAAAACACCAACAGAAAGAAGTTGTAGTAGCATAGTACTCTTACTTAATTGATTATGATGACTTTCAGATATTAATTGATAAAATATTGACACCTACTAGCTTTTATAGTTGAAAAATTTTATATTTCAATTGAAAAAGTTGAGGACTGGATAACACAAAGAGGGAGTAAAGTCCATTATTATAGACACGTTGCTTTTATTAGACATCAACTAATGGTATTCTGCTTATAGCTTATAGCTTGATGGATAGTGATAAGTAGTAGTACCTCATTTCTGAAAAACACCAATCATAGTTAGGGTGGTATTAGACTACACGTTTCGAGAGATCATCATGAAGTAACTAATAATTACCGAATTTGTGTAATGAGGATCTTCAAAAATTCAAAAGTTGAAATAGAAATAGTAGAAGTACTATTGAAGAATGACTGGTCAATTACAACTATAAATCTAGAGAATATTGTCAAAGAAGAAGAGAAGAAACCTAAAGTGATTTCTTAAAGAACTAAACTTAAACAAGATAATTACTCTTGGTTTTCTTATGTGTCAATTGTGTTCCTGATGGTATTATCCTATAAAAATTTTTCACTATAATTTATAAGAGTTACAGACGACTCCTATTTTCGCAATTCGTAAGTTCTTTAAAGTTTGGTCTTTCGAGGCTCAAGTTTAATTGAAAACTCAGGTTCACAGAAATCAATGAATCACTAATTCTCAAAACTATTGGTGTAGTAGAACCTCAGATTAAACTTCTCTATATTAAAAAAAAAAACGTTCACGTGACTTCAAAGAAATGTCCGGATGTTGATTTTGTAAAAAAAAAAAACTGAAATCAAAACAAAAACAAACAAAATTAAAAAGAACAAAGACCAGTGACTATTAAAAAGAACAAACACTTTGCTCTGCTCATAAGTGGATAATCACTTATTTAAACTATTACACATATAAACCATGTCTACTGAGGGGTACACAGTGCAGTACTTGAGATCCATAGTGATATATGGTCTTGATAACGACTTGATTCCTTCTGCTGAATTCGCCGCTGAGAGATTGATAGCAGAAACTGGTAAGGAGAATGAAGACTCTTTATATCTATATTCATTAGTATTATTCAAACAGAGAAGATACAAGACGGTATATAACCTACTTGGTGGGTACAGGCATGTTGGTTGTGCTTACCTCTTTGCAAAGGTAGCACTTATATTAGAAATGGGGAATGAAGGTATTTATGCTTTAACTTCTATTCAACACCTTTGGGAGTCTTCAAAATCATCTTTAACATCATCATATGAACAACAAAGAGACCTTATTCCAGACTCTGCAGCAATATTTTGTTTATTAGGGAAGTTATTTTCGTTAACTGGTAATATACGGGAGAGTTGTATTAATCATTCAAAAGCTTTAAAGAAAAATCCTTATTTGTGGGAATCTTTTGAAGAACTAAATAAATTAGGTGCTGATGTTAGTGTTAAATCAATTTTTAAATCCCTTTTAAACCATAAACCTACCAAGTTTGACCTTTCTGCCTCAACCTCAAATCCAAATCCAAGCAATAATAATGGTAATAATTTTAAACAAGCATCATTAGGAAGTATAAGTGAATCTTCTAGGGATCCTTTTGGTGATTCTTCATTAAATGTTATAGATCAAGCAACCCATAAATCTTATTTAAAAACATCACCATCAACTACTAGAAATGATTTTGATAGATTTGAAGAATTTACAACTCCAATTATTAAACAACAAAATCTGCTTGATGTTCGTAAAGGTAGATCTTCATATAGAGATACACAACCTCATTCTTCAAATTCTTCAGCTACAATATCAAACCCGGGTCTGGAAACCATAAAAAGAACACCTAGATTAACCGCATCTAAAATTACTTCAAGATTAATTTCACAACCACCTAATACCAATAAACTACCTTCTATTCCAAATAGTAATAAAGCTTTCAAAACACCTGGAACTGCTGCAATAAATTCAAATATCAAATCAGCCAATAACAATTCTACAACTTCCAATAATTTTGCTAATCCAGATATAAATAATCTGAAAAGAACTAAAAGTTCATCATTCTTTTCACAACTTAATAGTAATAATAAATTAAATTCATCAGAAAAGTTTGAAAATCCTCAAAATATCATATTAGCAGAACAATATTTGTTAGAATTATACTCCAAATATGCCAAAGGGTTGAAATCTATGTCAAAATATGATTGTTTTAAAGCCATTAGAATTATTTCATCATTGCCTTCCAATCATCAGAACACACCTTGGGTTTTAAGTAAGCTTGGTAGATTACATTTTGAAATCAATAATTATACAGAGGCTGAGAAATATTTTAAGAAACTAAGAACAGTTGATAGTACTAGATTAGAAGATATGGAATATTTTTCAACACTTTTATGGCATCTTCAAAAAGAAGTTGATCTTTGTTATCTTGCACATGAACTTTTGAGTATAGAGAGAAATGCCCCACAGACATGGGTAACAATTGGTAATTTATTCTCATTAAATAAGGAGCCTGATGATGCTATTAAATGTTTTGAAAGAGCTATTCAAGTTGATCAAAACTTTTCTTATGCTTATACTTTACAAGGTCATGAACATTTAGCTAATGATTCATATGAAAATGCACTAGAAAGCTTCCGTGGTGCTTTACTGATGGATTCAAGATTATATAATGCATTATATGGTATAGGTATGGTATATTTAAAATTAGGAAACTTCTATAGAGCAGAATTCCATTTCAAAAAAGCATTAGAAATAAACCCAGTTAACGTGATTTTATTATGCTGTGTTGGTATGATGCATGAAAAGCTGGGTAAAAAAGATCAAGCATTAAGACAATATGAATTAGCATGTAAGATTCAACCAAATAGTGCATTGGCATTGTTTAAAAAGGCACAGTTATTGTTTGCTTTAGAGCAATATAATGAAGCATTAGTTGATTTTGAACATTTAGAAACTTTTGCCCCTGATGAAGCAAGTGTTCATTTCTTATTAGGTCAGTTATATAGCATGGCAGGTAGAAAGAATGATGCTATTAAACAATTTACAACAGCCTTGAATTTGGATCCAAAAGGTAATCATTTGGTAAAGACAGCCTTGGAGAGTTTAAGTTGAGACACTTGATTTAATAAACACATTTTTCATTTATTTTGAATGGTAATTTTTATTTATTTATATGTATATGATGTAGTATTTTATTTCATTAAATATTTAGTATATAGAAGGTTGATATTTTAGCAATTATTTTATTGATTAAAGAAGAAATTAAGAAGTTGCCATAACATCATCATATGAAGGTAATGAGTTTTCATATTCAGAGGCAGGAATTTCAGGTTGTGATCCAGCACCATTAGTTTCACTATAGTTGATTCTAGGTGAAATTCCACTTAATAACCCAATATCTGTATTCAATTCCAACTTCACCAACTTTTTAGAGTTTAAAGTTTCTGAAAAGCCAGCAACAATTCTTAATTTATATGTTCTTTGTAAATTACAAGTGTTAAAACTTGGTGTACATGACTTTGGAATAATAGCATCCCTAAATACAGCATGAGGAATTTCTAACTCATAATAAGGTGCACTTCCATTTGATGAATCACTCAATACTTTTGATAAGGTTGCATATGCAAGATCAAGCTTACCATTCATTAAACCAATATTAAGTATTTCTGTTTTATGAACATCTTGATCTTTAAATTCTTGTGCTCTAACATTTGTAATTCTTATTAATTCTATCTTTAAAGTCTTAAGGTAAATAGCTCCTAATCCAGAGCTATCACCATCTAATCCCAAATATTTAGAGGGGTTGGTCTTGGATAAAACAAATAACTTGAAAGAAGGTGTCTGACCGATGACTTGATAAACACCATTAAATCTAGCTTCAAAGAAAAATGTGACATTATGAGCATTAATAACTGGGACATTTGGTTTCGGTGAATTTGGAGACGATATAGATGATGGGGATGGAGGAGTTGATGTTGTATATGCTTCCCCTGTACCAAAGAATAGTTGCTTTAAGAAACTATTTGATCTAGGTTGTTGAACAGGTCTTGGTGGTTGAGGTAATGGTTTTGATCCATAAGTTCTTGAATCTGCTGCATCCCATATTGCAATTATTTCTGGTATTTTATCTTTAAATGTATATTCTCTCCTTATGAAATTGACTTGTCTACTTTTATTCAAATGTTCTGGTGTATCCATTGGTATGAATTCAAATGGTACAATTGATCTAATGTTTGATTTTAATAATGATGCTCTTTTAACAGTAACTTTAACAAAGTAGACAACTTTTGCAGCTTCACCAATATCACTTAAACTTGGAGGCAAGACATTATTTATATGTTGATTTGATTCAGCATTAACATATTCTAATTTATTTCTAACAATTTGGAATTTATTTGTAATACCAACAGGTCTTGGATCTGAGTTTATACTTCCACATTTGTTTGTAAATGGTAATTTGAATTTGAAATCATAAGTATATGAACCTGGGATCAATGTGAATTCTTTGGCTTTACTAACTTCTCTGACATTTTTTGGTGGAAAAACAATACTAGTTTCATATACAAGACTATGAATTTCAGATTTTGTTACTGGTTTTTCTTCTCTTTTATTTGTATTTGAAGCTTTTCTTCTTTGAATCAACAGAGTTCTTGAAACACCTTCTAGTTTAACTTGGATACAACTAACAGCTATCTCTGATCCAATATTGACAGTGACAGTACCTTCAACATCGTCAAAATTTGTATATCTTTTCAGTTCATGTTCTTTGAAATTAATCTTAACCTCACAATGTGACACCATGATGTTCGGAATCTGTTGAGTATAAGTAAGAATGTCAATAAGGATATGTTATGTATGCGATCTAAAACTATATTCTTTTGCTAAGGCCAGTGCTATTTGATAAAGAGTTCCCGTTCTATTGTTTATTGCTCACAAGCCAAATTAAATCTTGTTTATATGCTTAAGAGATGGGAATGTCTTCACTGAGATTATGGATGTATTAGACACTTGTTAAGTTGGTAATATGGTACCACTCTTCTATAACTCTAAGTCCAGCTTCACAATAGATCCAGAATAATAATAAACGTTGTTGTTTAAGATCTTTAAAAATAGTATTTAAATTCAACTCGTTAAAAATTCGGGGCTGGATAAGAGAGATGTTGGGATGTACATGTTTTAGTACTTTCTTTGTATAAGCTTAACTTAGATGTAACTTTTGGGAGTCTTACATAGTTAATAATTCAATCCATTTGAATTCAATGCATTTATTAACTATTGTTTATAATTTATAGAATATAGTTATACTAATTACTATATACTATCTGAAATCAGAAACATTTTTACCTTTTTGTGAGAATTTGAATTTCTCGTTTTGTGTCACCAGTTTACACTTTACACAATATAGACAAAATATGTCCAGTTAATTCTACATCTAACTAGAAAGAAATAGATAACTGATCATCATTCAATAATAATTTATTTACCTTTTAGTCTTTAGCTAACAACAGACTAGTCATTCACTTTGGTAAATTGATCTTTTTAAAGTTTTATAATTTTGCTATCAATACTTTTATTTGCTTAACTTATATACCAGTGAACTATTTAATCTCTTTAAAATAAATACAATAGGTGATTATTAAGTTTAGAGGAGAAATGACACATTCTAACAGTTTACAAAGATCTGAATCTCATGAAAGTGATCAGAGTAATATAATGAGAAATAATACTAATGGTACTGTTCAAGTTATTGTTTTAAACCAATGTGATAATATTTCAGTTAAAAGCCATTCTGAAAGTTCAAAAGGTTCTGAAAATCCATCAATATCAATACAGTCAGCTTTAAATCAAGAGAATCAATCAATTAAATCTAATGAAGATTCAAACTCAATCAAAAGAAAACAAAAATATGTGAGAGGTAATCAATATTTGAAGAAAAGACAACCTCGTCTTCTTGATAGAACTGATGGGTTTATTAAAAGAGGACAATTTAAAGGTATTTATGATAGTAGGTCTTTAAGATGTCCTTATAACCACTTTAATCATTCTATGAGATGTAATAATAAACAATGTTATTGTCAAAATTTACCAATTGTTTCCTCTCCTTTGAAAGAGTTATGCTATGATAGAGGAATGATGCTTATTGATCACCTGAATGAACAGAGTAAGGAGAATAAAGTTAATACTCATTCAAGAATATTAGGTTTAAGAGATAATCATAACAACAGTAGCAATCACAATAATATATTGAACAAATCAACTACTAATTCAATGAAGATTCATAGTCATAGTTTGTTAGAAAAAATGAAGCAAAGGTACATCTATGGAAACTATCCATCTATATTAGACACCAATCAAAATAAAAAGAATGATGATGCACCAAATAATTATTCACAATTAAAGGTTAGATTTACACCTGGAAGAAAATTATATAAAGCAGGTCAAAAGTTGGTGAATATTAATCATTCATTTCCCGTACTCCCTTTAACTATAGCCAATACACCTTTAGAACAGCAACCACTTAACTCTAGAATACCTTCTGCTGATACCACATTTATTACGGAGGATAATTCACCTGAAACAGATTCTAGTTCTGATATTGAGGAACTTCAACTGGAAATCAAGAGTTTAATAACTGATAACGCTAATGATAGCAATGTTGTCTCCAAAGAATGTCAACTTCTGAATGTATTGAATGAATCAGGAAAGTTTGAGAATAAAAATATTTCATTTCAAATTTGTGATAATGATAATGATTCAAAAATCTATCAAAGCTGTCATCTTAATAATTCAAATAACAAATTAAGTATTTTAAGACATTACGTTGATTCAAAGTGGATGAGACCGTTATCAGCATAGTTTTTTTTTAAAAAATAAATAGATTGAATATATTAGGAACTTAAAGTTGTCTATAAAAATGTAGAGTTAAAACTAGTCTATGATCATCATACATGTACCGACCAACTTTTTAAATTATCTCTAACATCATTTTCTTTGTAAACTGAGATAGGACTACCAAGTCCAAATGTACTTGATTTTTTCCTTATTGGTTGTATTTTAAGACTACCTTTTGATGGTATTCTTTGTCTATCTTGTGGGCGTTGTAAAAGGTCATCTTTACTTTGAACATGTGGCATATTTGGAGTCTTTTTGATAAAATTATTACTCTTCAAATCTAAATCTATTAGATTTATACCATCTTCATTCTTTGCCCAACCATCACCACCACTAAATATATCATCAATACACTCCTGAGTATTGAATTCACCTGGTCTTGGGTCCCATGATATTTCAAATGTTTTTTCATAAAGTTTTGATACAATAGGGTCTGTTGATAATAAAGTAATTGATCTATTATTTGTTGAACTATTCATATTACTTGAACTATTCAATGAACTATTGTTTGTAGAGCCATGACTATTAGTTCTTTTATGGTTCAGTATATTAAGGGAATGGGAACCACCATTATGTGTTGTACCATTATTACTTGTAACGGTTGATAACCCATTTGTATTTGATAATGAACCATTAGGGAAACTTGATGAACTTGAAGCAGATGTTGGAGGTTCAGCACCATTATTAAAAACGTTTGAGATACCTTTGAATATATTTGATGTCTTTAATTCAGGTGCAATGAATTCTGATTTATCCCCTTTAATTAATTCCATGCCAATTTTAACATTTAAAATACAATTAACTTTTGAATCTTGTAAAAGATATCTATTTGTTGTTTGTTCATCATAATTAGCATATTCAGCTAAATTTATCTCAACCTTACCCAAAAGAGTCTTTTTATCACCTTTTAATAATTTACTTTCATCACTTATTGTTCTATGATGTGACTTACTTGTATCAACTGAACTATTACCGTATTCAACATAAACCATTAAGTGTAAAATCTTTTCCTGTAATTCTTTATTTTTACCAATATTTAACTTCAGGAGAGTTTCATATTTATTATGCCAAATAGCTCTATAATCACGGATGGGACTTCTATCAGTTTTTCCTTTCATTGATGATTGTTTAGATCCATGATCCTTGATACTCCATTTAACATAACAAGTACCAGAAACTTTGGGGATATTTGCTAACTCTTGAATTGACAGAGTCATAAAGAACTTTGGCCTCTTTTTGTTCTGACCAAGTGTACTCAACATGGTGTGTTATAAATGTAAGATAAAATGAATATGAATAATATAGGGAGTCAAAAGACTTGTGTTGTTGTTAAAGTTGTTGCAGTTGACTTGTTTGTTTTATGGAAGAAAAGGCAAAATTGGGATAAAGTTATCACGTGACAATTGTGATTATGTAATATGGGGTAACAGACTATAACCTATTTTACTTAAAATATACAATAAAAAGACATTTAACAGGTTATATATATATATATAATTATATTTATAAAAAGTTTCTTTTAATAGAATCATTCCATTCTTTTTCAAACATTTGTTTTTCGTTTTCATATGCAGTTAATTTGTTGTACAAATAGAAATTATCACTATCAGATTTCATTGTTGAAGTAGTAATTAATTTAATTTGCCAATCTTTTCTACCAATTGTTAATTCCCAATCACATTGATTATAAGCAGATAATGGTTGACCAGTTTTAATTTTCCAAATATTTTTATTAAAAGAACCAACTTCAATACCATTAGCTGTTCCAATATCTGGTAAACATCTTTTACCTTCATCTGAAAAATCATCAATTGTCCATGAATTTTCAATAACATCAAATATAACTTTTCTAGTTCTTTCTTCTTTTCTCAATATATCTCTATTACAAGGTGCCATTGAACACGGTGTTGGAAATTCTGGTGTTTCGACAACTAATTCTGGTGAAACTAAAGGTAACTTTAAACTTGCAGCTAATAAAGTTAAAGTTGGGGTTTCAGCAGTAGGCCATGATTGAGGCCAATCAGTTGTTGATAATGCAATTTTTAATTTATGATCTTTACATATTTTGATACCTAATACATCCATTGGGAAAGTAACTTCATATTCTTTATCAATTTCTAGATATTCAGGGAATTCATGAGAATTTCTATGGCTTAAATTGAACATCCCCCATGAAATTAATATCGATTCATTTGTATCAGGATAAATA
Source organism: Ruyongia namnaoensis (assembly GCA_030563805.1). Lineage (NCBI taxonomy): Eukaryota > Fungi > Ascomycota > Saccharomycetes > Phaffomycetales > Wickerhamomycetaceae > Ruyongia > Ruyongia namnaoensis. The sequence goes on from JAJMKA010000032.1 coordinate 14,991, forward strand.
TCACATAATCTAACTGAACAATTTGCCAATTTTTTATCAGATTTAAATTTAATAGTAAATTCTGGCATTCCAATTATTAATAATTCATCTTCAAATATATCAGTTTCAAAAGTTAAACATTTTGAATCCTCAATTCTTTGATCAGCAGGGAAATCTCCATCTTGACCAAATGGACAATAAGTACCTCTAATTAAACCATGTTCTTGAGAACCATTGAAACTTATGTTCTTTAGATCTGATGATGTTGATTCTGATTTAGAAGAATCAACCAATTTAAAATCCTGAGTAGCTTTATAAACTATTGTATTCTCTTCATTGACATCATTATATGAGACCCATTTACCTTCTCTAACAACATAAGAATCTTCAATAGATGAAGGATCTTGTAAATAAGCAGTCATCTTTGGTAATTCCAGTTTAATATTTCTTTCAGGTGCTAAATAAGTTGACCACCAATCACTAGCTAATTCAGGGAATCCAAAACCAGGAGATGGAGTAGCAACTTCTGGATACTCGTGGACCCAAGGACCAACAATACATCTTGAAGTTGGGATATTTTTAGCCATTCTGAAGACAGGACTTGTATAACCATCTCTCCAACCACCAATTGCTAAAACTGGGATATTAATTTTAGAATAATCTTCACAGATTGAACCATGTTTCCAATAATCATCTCTTGTTTGATGCTTAATCCATTCAACGACATTTGGTTCAGTATTTAAACGTTCTAACCAATTTGATTTCCAAGAATCACCAACAATTTGAGGGTCTTGTGGTCTTGCATTATAACTTAACATTGTTGAAGCCCACCATAACATATCAGAAGCTAACAAACAACCACCTCTATAATGAACATCATCAGCATATCTATCATCAGTTGACATTAAAGTAATAATACATTTTAAAGCAGGGTGTTGTCTATAAGCAACTTGTAAACCATTAAAGCCACCCCAAGATTTACCAAACATACCAATATTACCATTTGACCAATTTTGAGAACAGATCCAATCAAATATTTCAAGACAATCATCTTGTTCTTGTTTTAAATATTCATCTTTTAAGAAACCATCAGAATCACCACAACCTCTCATATCAATTCTAATTGAAGCAAAACCTTTACCAGCAAAGAATGGATGACGAATTGAATCTCTAATTGCAGTGAAATCATTTTTTCTATATGGTAAATATTCAATAACTGTACCAACTTTGAAAGGTTCATTCTCTGCTAAACATGTTTTTGGTAACCAAATATGAGCTCTTAATTCAGCACCATCTTTCATTTTTATAATAACATTTTCTAATTTAGTTATTTCATATGGTAATTCTGAAGGTTTAACTATTCTTCTTTCATCAGTTTCTTTAACATTGAATACCATTGCTTAATTGAATTTCAGGAATTTTGATCTTTGATGATGATAATGGGGAAAAGTTTAAATAAGGGGATTAAAGAGTTATATAGATTACTGATTGTTAAATGCTCGCCTATGTTTCTAGTTTTGAGTTGAATAAAATAGTTTTGGATCGGAAAGACATGTCCTTAATAGTATTCTGACCAATAATTCAACAATCCAGTATGTATAAATTGTAATCTACCTTTAATGCCCACCCAAATATACAATTAAATTTAAACAAAGCATGCGATAACGAAAATTTATACGACGCTTTTTTCAAAAAAAGGTTTTGAGGTCTAAACGAATTTGTGTGCTTCTTATGTTCAAAAAGACATCAGAATATCTGAATCAAAGAGTTATTATAACATCTTCTCGCTACTCTTTGCTTCTAAGATGATCTTCTACTAGCTTACTACCCAAATAGAAAATAACTGAAGCTTCTGAACCCTCAATCTTATCGGTATAGTTATTTGTTATTTGGCTGGGAAGAATTCAGGTACGCAGAATTCCTCGCAATTTCAAGATTTACAATAGACGTAATTGCCTCGAAATAGTAAAAAAAGATTTTTATGACGATTTGTTAAGGAAGTCTGCTGATTAACTGTTTAACATTGGTCATTGACTGGCGACTGTTATTGCTAGATGAATGTCGAGCAGCTAATCTTTTAAATATAAGCTTGATCTTATAAATTATTCCGATATCAAAAGATAAATCATGAATTTAACTATAAATTGAAAGTGATATCTCCATCTTATTCTTTGATCTTCTTTTAAACTTCTTTTAAATCAATAGTAATAATTCAATCCATACTCAGATATAAGTTATAACAACCATAATGAGTAGTGGAAGTGTTCAAAGTTCTACCGATAAAGGTGGGCAAGTTGATATTACAGTTGTTGAAAAATTAGAACCAATTTATACAAAGACTGATTTAAACGTTGCTGATGATGAAGATGAAGCAATGAGTAAAAAGATGTATTTAATCAATAATGCAATTGATGAAATTGGGTTTACCTGGCATCATTTTACACTTTTCTGTGTTGCTGGTCTTGGTTACTCAGCTGATTCTCAATTAGAAATGATTCAAAGTTCGGTTAAGACTTATGTTAATTATCAATTTGGTTATTCTTATCCATATCATACTGAAGTCTTTTATATTGGTTTAATCTTTGGTTCAGTCTTTTGGGGTTTTGGTGGTGATATTGTTGGTAGAAAAATGGCTTTTAATTGGTCTCTATTCTTTGCTTCATTATTTGGTTTTGTCGTTGGTGGTATGAGTTCATATGAAACTTATTGTATCTTTTTATTTATTCAAAGTGCTTGTGCAGGTGGTAATATTGCCTTAGACGTTGCAGTTTTCTTAGAATATTTACCTTTTAAATATCAATGGTTAACAACATTTTTAGCTGCTTGGTGGGGTGTTGGTCAAACAATTGCAAATTTAATCGCTTGGGCATTTATTACACAATATAGTTGTTCAAGTGCTGATGATTGTGATTCTTCAATTAATAGAGGTTGGAGATATTGTTGGTATGTTAATTCAGGTATTGTTATGGTTGGTGCTCTTTGTAGATTATTGTTTTTAAAATTAGATGAAACTCCAAAATTCTTAATTGCAAATGGTAGAGATGAAGAAGCTCTTGAATCATTAAGAAAAATTGCTGTTAAATATAATAGACCATTCTCTTTAACATTAGAACAATTAGAAGAATGTGGTGAAGTTAAAAACATTATTAATGTTCAAAAAGATGGTTTTGATTATAAAAAGGTTTGGAAAGTTACAAAAGAACATTTAAAATTATTATATGTTAACAAAATTGTTGGATATTCAACAAGTTTAATCTTTACTTCATGGTTTATTATTGGTGTTGCTTATTCAACTTTCTATAATTTCTTATACATCTACATTGCTGCTAGAGGTGGTAGTACTGGTGATACCAATTATATCGTTTATAGAAATTCAACTATTGATAATTTTATTGGTATTTTTGGTCCAATGATGGGTGCAGCTTTAATCTTTATTCCAAGAGTTGGTCGTCGTGGTACAATGGCCTTTGGTGCTTTTGCAACAATGGCAATTCTATTTGGTTATACAACTGTTAGAACTGCTAATCAAGATTTAGGTTTTGGTTCAATGACATATTTCTTCTGTAATATTTATTATGGTTGTTTATATGCTTATACACCAGAAGTTTTCCCAGCTCAAGCAAGAACCACTGGTGGTGCTTGTTGTTTAGTTTTAGCAAGAATATCTGGTTCACTTGCACCTGTTATCTACTACTATGGTGCAGAATCAGGTTCAGCAGTACCTATCTGGGTTTGTGGTGCAATGATTGGTGTTTTGGGTATTATCTCATTAATATTACCGTTTGAACCAACAAGAAAACGTACAGTTTGATTGATATCAATGATCTGTATCTGTTACAATCCCTCTTTTTTTCTTTTAGTTATTGTTCTGTGTACTGGTCTTACTATTGCAATTATTAATTGTTGAAATTGAATATTTGACTGAGAGTAACTGGTTTACCCATTCGTTAATAAATAGTGTCTTCTTTTTAATTATGGCTTGTAGATAACGGTTTCTATCATTAAAAGACATCATTAGTAAGCATAAACCACATCATGTCACTTTGTAACCTCAAATAAGAGCGTAAACACCTATTTATACATCTATTCTTGAAACCATTTCCAATATTTGTTGTTGTACCAGATTTTATTTATTTTTCCAACTGTAAAAAATGTTTTTCAGATTATCACTCGATTATTTTGATATCAACTCCAAACAAAAAAAAGCTAACAAATAGACAGCTACCATAAGGTATTTAGACTAGGTACTGTTGTGCAACTCTATCTCAATTCAGAAATACAATGCCAGATACGTACCAGAATACAAATGGGTCAGGATCTCCCATAGGTGCTACTCTAAGGCACTCCTCATCTACTTCAAATTTCAATAGTAATATTAATAATAATGGTAACATAGAATCAGATTCATTGTTTTCTGCAAGATCATCTACTACTTCAAATTATCCATTCACAAACCCAGGTATCATTAGAGTCTGTAACAACTCAGATAGTATTATTGGAGATCATGATGATTCAAATGATGGCTTCTCTTGGACTACTTCAAATTCACAACGTCATACAATGTCAGATATAGATTCAAATAATAACATTATGACTAAACAAAATTCAATTGCAACTGCAAATAATGATATTATACTGGAAGATCAAGAATTAAAACCACTTTATGATGATTCTTTAACAACACTTTTTGACCATACAGCTATTATTCCAAATGATGATTTTAAAAAACCAAAATATATAATTGAGAGAATAATAGAATCATTCTTAACTTGCCCATTATCATCATCTTTAAAGAATCCAAATCTATTTTCCACTGATATTAAAGTTTCAAATGAAAATCAAGGTGTATTTTTAACAAAAACATTATTTTTAAATAAAGATATCTTTACAGATGGTAATACTATAAAAAATGGTTCCGTTAAATTAAATATTATTGAAGAAATGACAAATTGTTTTAAAAAATTTAATAATGGTGACCCTTTATTAAATATTAATAGTAATTTAATGTATTATGAAAAATTATTAAAAGCTTTTGATCTTTTAAATAATGATGCTGCAAGTTTAAATTCAAGTGATGGTGATGGAAATACAATTATTGATGATCGTGCAAGTGATTTCTCTTTCACGGCACATACAAATAATAACAATAATAATAGTTTTCTGTCAAAAATTACCAGAACAAACTCAATTCAATCAAATTTAACTATAAATTCAACCATTTCAAGAACTTCACAATTCACCAACATTCTAAAATTGAAAAAGACAAGCAATCATAATAATAATCAAAGTCAAGCATCAATTAAAACAAAGAGGCATTCAATAAGTGTATTCAATGACAAAGTACGTTCTTTAAAACCTATGAAGAGTGGACATAGAAATTCTTCAATAAGTTCACATATGTCATCAAATACAAGAAGAAGTTCAATAGCAACATTTACAAGTCAAATACAATCTCATAACTCTAATAATAAAAATGTATTATCTCCTACATTAACAAATAATTCACAATTCATGGATTCTTCCTCTTTGATTTCATCTTTTAATTCACATTCAATAAAAGATACAATTTCCTTAGCTGATTATATTCAATCATTAAAATTATTACAAATTGAAATTGATAAGTCTTATGAAAATATTTATACAAAACAAAATTTAAAAAGAAGTAATGAATTTGATAAATTATTAGATTTTTTAACGACTTATGTTATAAGATTTTTATTAATTGATTTAAAAGTTTTATGTCTTGATTATTTGAAAACAAATCTTAAAAACTATATATAATTTTTTTGGTTTAATAATCATATAATTATGATCTTGATGAATTTTTTACGACCTTTTATATTTAATGATTAATAATAATAAATATGCTGTATTATGCTATATAGATCCAGTATCAAACTTGCAATCCATGATGATGTATATAATTAGTAATTTAAATTCTTCAATGCCTGATTGAATTATATTTGTTAATTAACCAACTAACTTCTTCTTTTTCTTTTTTAATTTCAATAATTTAACCTTATTGTAAGGTATATTTGCTCTACAAAGAGCACAAGGACCAGATCTTACATTTGATTTATCAGAACAACTAATAGCTTTAAATGCATCATCTTGACAATATAAATGACCACATGGAAAGAAATAAGATACTTTTGGAGATTCAAAACAGATACAACAAGTAGCATTATGTAAATTTTCAGCTGTTGATTTTGGTTCTTCATCTAAAATTTCAATAACTGTTTTCTTTCTAACAGTATCATCTTTTGATGCAGTTCTCCTATGTGTATTGATATTGTTTGGTTCTTTACCATTATCATCTTTAGCCTGTGGTGTTACACTTGCCTCAATTTCGGCAACTAATCCTTCTATATCAGTATCAGAATCTGAATCTGATATTACTAAATAATCATCATTGTTATCATCACTATCATTTGAAAGATCAATTACTCGATCGTCTGATGTACTTGTTTCTCTATTACTATTAGAACTGTTTGTTACACCATTTGTGTTGTTATTGGTTGTATTTGTATTATTAATGTTATCAGCACTTTCAATCACTATCAAGGAATCAGGTTCAGGTTCTATATCATCAGAAGGTATCACTGGAGTATTTGATCTTGATCTATTATTATGTGTATATGGAATATCATCATCATCTTCATTATCAAGATCTGTTACTAGATTTGAATTATTATCATTATCATTATCATTCTTTCTGGCATTATATGGTTTTGCCATCTTTTGATTTCTTCTATCAGAACAGTTTGTATGTGAACCAGTGTTAAGGTTCGAAGAAGTTATTGAAATATCATCAACATCCTCCTCTCTTGCCCTTTTCCTACTCTCCAACATTGTTGTTTTGGATTGTTGTAGGTTAGTAAATTGGTTGTGTAAAGCTTATTGTTTCTTTTTGGCGTATTTACAGCTACTGAAATTAGGAAAATAAAATAAATAAAAATAAATGAAAGCCCTAATTCAATTGTCATGTGATTTCGTTTAGGGCATCAATTCCAACATCTGAACACCGCAAACTTTTAGCAGTCCCGACACCCGGTCACCACATATTTTTCGGTAGAGGCCACAGCCGCCCATACTAAATTTACTATGGAGAGTGTCCCGAACCAAATTCAAAGGTTGGACTCAGTTTTTTGAAAATTTAACAAAAATTCAACTCTCTCTATAGACAACTCAAATAATAGAACAACCCAAATATAGTCAAAAATGTCAGGTAGTGGTGCTTCAGGTAACAAATTCAGAATCTCAGTACGTTATATACCATCAAGAGTATCTTCATGTTCATCTGTATATGTGTTTTCCTAATGTTGGATTGGTGATATGGACAATGTTTTCAATTCAAAATTTAAGAATCATTAAAGATATTTCATTTCAGTTTAAAAGACTTTACAAATCATTCATTCAAAAGATTTATTAAAGGTGTATCTGTGTAGATCAGTTTTATACAAGTCAGAAATCATCATTCCAAATATCCAGAATATCATGTTATTATTATCATCCTCATCGTTTCTAATAGAAAATATTCAATATCTAATTCAAATAAAATTAAAAGATCCTAAAGAACAAAAATACAAATACCTTATGAACAGAAGAGAAATAAAACAAACTCCTTTACTTTGAATATAATACTAACAATTACTCCCCTTTTTATTTATAGTTAGCTTTACCAACTGGTGCTGTTATGAACTGTGCTGATAACAGTGGTGCTAGAAACTTATACATCTTAGCCGTTAAAGGTGTTGGTGCTAGATTAAACAGATTACCAGCTGCTTCAGTCGGTGATATGGTTATGGCCACCGTTAAGAAAGGTAAGCCAGAATTAAGAAAGAAAGTTATGCCAGCTATTGTTGTTCGTCAATCAAAGGCTTGGAGAAGAAAAGATGGTATCTTCTTATACTTCGAAGATAACGCCGGTGTCATTGTCAACCCAAAGGGTGAAATGAAGGGTTCTGCCATCACTGGTCCAGTCGGTAAAGAATGTGCTGATTTATGGCCACGTATTGCCTCAAACTCAGGTGTTGTTGTTTAAATTACAAAATTATTAATTTTATCAAATTTTAATGTCATTTATTAATCGTTTTTAGTCACACAATAATATTGTACGTTTCTGGGGTGTTTCCATAAAATATAAAACACAAAATTTATGTAAAATACAATTTGGAATTAGTGATAATTCAAATGTAGAATGTAATAGTAATATTGAAGTTTCAAAATTTTTTAATCTAACGAAAATCATCAAAAAAATTAACTATGGCAAAAAATCACAAAAAAAAAATACATCATAACATTAAACGAATAATAGCAAAACTACAATCAACGTGTAATCCAGGTGATTATATGATTTAGACTAGTGATGTCGTCTGATGTGATATTTGGTTTATTAGGTATGTGATTCTGTTACTGTTGTATAACTCAATTCCTTATGAATTTGTGTTTTGACCATTTGAGCCCTAGAATACTAACAATCAATCACATTGATTTAGCTAAACTTGAATCATCAAAGGCAAAAGATAGAAATGATGCTTTAAACGAATTGGAAGATTTTGTTTCTAGTAGTAGAGTATTCAATCATAGAGAAAAGCAACAAATTGCCAATGCAATAATCTCATATTTTGATACAGAAAAGAAAGCATATGTTAAATCAGCAACTACAACAACAGAACAAAAGTTACAGAGATCAAGTTTAATATTAAGAAAGCTTGTATCAAATGATACCGCTAATCTAAAGCCAAAGTTCATTAAATTGATTATTGAATTTGTCAGTACAAGAATATTCCTATCTGATGGTTCATTATTAACAGGAATAACGACAAATGCTTCAGTGATGTTAAATTCAATAATAACAATAAATTCACATCATGAACATCTACAACCAACAGATTGGGAAGCTTTATTGTTTACAATAATTAAAATTTTAAGAAAGAACCAATCTAATGAAAGAATCAATTATGAACTTTTAGAATGTCTAGATAATTTATTATCAACTGATCATATTGGAATTAACAATAGTTCTGAAAACATATATTATTTCCTATCAGAATCTTTAGAAAATTTGCAAAAAGAAACATCTTCAACAATATTTATCATTAGAATTGTCAATAACTTTATTAACTACATTAGTACTCAAAATATAGTTTATTCACAAGCATTGACAAAATCAGTTTTGAACAATCTTCCAATGTTACTTAGAACTAATAGTAAATCACTTAGAGATCAAATTTTAATATTTAATGTTATTTCTTATGAAATTTTAGCTCAGAATTTATATGACAACTTAGAAGATTTAGGTACAGACTTATTAAAAGATCACTTAGGTTTAGTATTGGCTGAATTACTTGATTACCATGTTAAAAATGTAAATCAAGATCCTCTAATAAGGATGGATATTAATAATATAGAATTTCTAAACTCATTACAGGACAGATCATGGTTCTGTTTCAATCATATAAGATTAAAGAATAAACAATCAATTGATCAATGGATGTATCTCTTTGGGTTATCAAGATTATTATATGCATATTTTTTGTTGCCAGTTGACCTGGACAATGAAAGACCAAATAAGAGAAGAAAGACGGATGGTGATAATTTTATGAATGTTATTTCAAATTCATCAACAGTATTTCAATTCTATATGTTTTTACTACAATCAGAAAATTTAATTATTAAATCATTAGGTCTTCAATTATTTATTTTTCATTCATGCAATTCAAAATTGAATGAAACAATACCAATAGAATTATTGATAAAATGTTATTCAGATCTTTCATTACAAGGTTGGACCTCTTTAGCTATTAAAAGTATATTGGAGCAAGGCGTTGAACTCCCTCTAGAATCTTTAAACAATATTTTAAGAGTAAATTTACAAATGTTGAAGGATGCACAATACTCATCAATAGCATCACAGTTGGTTTGTAAGGTTTTATTAGAACCTGGATTCATAATATCAGATCATGTATTGTCACAATCAATTAATTTATTATTTCAAGTTCCAGAAATTAATGGACCATCAATTATAACAAATGATACTCTAAAGTTATGGGTTGTTATGTCCAAATTTAATAAGTCATCTGGTGATCAAATCGTTCAATGGTTATTATCAAAATGGGAAAGTTTAAAATTTTTAACAATAGATATAAAAGTACTTCCAGATTTTATAAATTGGCTCATAGGGCAACCGTTTTCATATAAAGACAGAAAAGTTAAGTATGGTCATAAGTTTTCAACATTTAACTTGAAATGGAACCAAAGACAGCCACTACTTCTAGCTATCACTGGTCCATTGATTTTCAACCCCGAGCAAAATTGGGATAATTCTATTTCTTCACATAAGATCAGTGTTAGTCCAGAAAAGATTGAAAAAATTATTGACAGTCTAAGGAATTTGTTGAAGTCTTCTGATAAAGTTTCTAAGGTTGAGAACTTAGTTGAGTTGACTGGTTATCTGTTACAGATTGTTGATAATTTTGATGACTCATCTCAATATAGACATGTTGCTGAAGGTATAAAACAAGATATTAGAATGGTTTGTCAGTCATTGCCACAGTTCAATGAAAGTTCAGTCATAATAATAAATAAATTAAATGAATTCCAGATCTCAAAAAGATCATTCTTATTATTAATTGAATTGAATTATCATGAAATCATCTCCCAGCAATTGAATAAGAAGATTAACTCTAAAGAACAATCATTTTCAAATAGCAACTCAGAAATCAATGAATTTGCTGATTTTGGTGAAGTTAGAAAGGATATGGATCAAACAAGACTTACAAAGACCTCAATGGATTATTTTTCTCTTCTTGATGTTGTGACTGATGAAGAATCATGTCTCAAATTATTACTAAACTTTGAAAGTGAGTTTGAGATGGGGAATAATATGAATTCTGTTGTTAATGAAGTGATCAATATGATTCGTCCTTTATCGGAAGATGCTTTTCTGGTATGCTTTAATAAACTTCTTGATTATTTATCTATGTCTGAAATTGCAAGAAAAATTACACTATCATCTGTTGGATCAATAGTGAAGCTTTTTGGTGAAAAATTATTATCTAGTTATAAGTATGAGAGGTCACCTATAATCGTTGTTCTAATATCAAAACTCTTTGATATTTTTGGTGAACTATGGCTTACAAAGCAATCAGAGTCCATTAATAATAATTTCAGTGATGTTTTCGTCTGGAGTTATACTCTAGCCTCTAAGGGTCTAATATCTGAGGAAGAATCATTGATTTGTTTTTTAGGTTGTTTATTAAAACTTATGAAATATGATGGTCTAGATTCTACCATGAATAGAATTGATGTTTTCAAAAAAGTATTTGAGTTAATTGGCAAATCATCAAATTATGTTAGGGTTTCAACATCAAGTGCCATTAGAGAGTACCTTCAAAATTTAAGCTTTACAGAACAGCAGAACTTTTTTGCTAACATCAGAAGTTCAGAATCACATTCATCAGGTAAACTTGAATATTCTGCAAGTTTTTGTTCCACGATTTCAGAAATATCCAAAATATCATACCCATTAATGATCACAGGTATAATGAAGCTTCTCACAGCTGATTTACACAATGAAACAATAGTTCTCTATGTTAAGTCTAACTTAAAATCTATGGTTAAATTTTTTGGTCTGGAGTCACTGGAAAATTTACCGGAAATAATATATCTTGAATTATTCAAAGGTTGGTTAGAATTGAAGTCTGTTCTTAGTACATTTCCATATTTTGTCTTTGGTTATGACTCATTCAAGAGCTTTTTAAAGAAGAATACAAATCTTTACTACTCAGTGTTGAAGTCCAGTAGTAAATCAGATGCTACTAGTATGGGTGTTTTAATGAAAAATCTAAATATTGAAGAAGATGAAATTAATATTACTACCATTTCCTACACAATTCCATTAGCATTTACAAAAGATGGTAAAAGACGAGAGGTAAAGGAAAGTATAGCTGATATATATGACCAATCATCAATTGATGCACAGGCTATCTTGATTGTTCAGAAGTTTTTACTATTAGCTAATGTTTCTAAAGAATCAGAATTTTCAAGGGTATTAGAATCTAATGAAGTTTCAGCTTCTCTTTTTGACCCATCTAGTAAGGATTTATACCCATTGGTTTATGCATCAATTCCATTGTCAGTTGCAGTTGTTCAAATATGCGAAATTATCTCAACACTATCAGAGCCATTCTGGTCACCTTCAGTTATTAAGTTCCTCTTTAATCAATTTTTGGTTGGAAATGATGATGTTTTAGAAGATAAAATTATTAGGATGAGAAAACTTAAACTTATCATCATGCTAAGTCAGATAGAGTTTAAGAATAATATATTGAATTGTGAACTTATTTTCAACCTTTGCCCCTTATTAGATGATCCAATAATTCATGATGAGGTTTCCAAAATAATTTTAACAATAATGAAGTTCTTTCCATATGAATCACTCTATGAGAAACTTTTTCCTACAACTTATATTCCACTATTCTACTATTCTGCTCTATACTTCATGAAGTATGATAAGTTATTTGAACCCCTTGCTGAAACTCTAAAAGATATATTGAGGAACAATAGCTCAACCAGTATCTTTAGTTCTTTGTTGAAATGTTTACACTCAGTTATTAAGCCAAACTCTTCGTTGTTCAGTTCTGATCTCTTAATGAATTCTGTTAGATTATTATCAGATTGTGATGCTGGTATTAAGCTGATTTTGGAAGAATCTATTTCTCTTCTTTTGTCGCTTGATGGTAGTTTGGATGTGTCTTCAATGGATTTTCAAACTGAAGAGCCTATTACAGAAATATTACTATCCTCAAAATTTGAATTGCTATCCAATAAAGCAGCCTTATTCAAAGCTAGATATCTTGGTAAACATTTTCTAAGTTCGGGTGTTTCAAAACTAAATACTGAAAATGAATTCACAAAGACTATTGAAGATTCGTTATCCAAAGACTCTGAAACATTGAAGTTTTCATTTAACAGATTACAAGTCCAAAAACTAGCTTCGAGTAATCTGAAAGAGATTTCTTGTATTGATTCTGTTTTAGGCTATTTGATTCATGTTCATGCTCGTGATCCAAATCAACTTAATCAAGTTCTTGGTGATGAAGAAGTGGTCCAATCCTTTTTCAACCCTACAATATTACCTATGGATTTGTTTACAGTGAATATGGTTAATCTTTCCGATAGAACTGAGCCAATTGAATTGGCAGAGATTGCTAGTATCAAAAACATTAATATGGATTCACTAGAGTGGTCTAATAAGATATGCTTGGGAATTTTACAATATTTGGCATCCTCATATTCAATCCTTAGACCCTTGGAACTATATTTATTGAATTTTAAAGCTCTGTCTGAAGAGTTAGTTGTTCATTTAATGTTGTTTTATACTACGGTGGTTGACCCTTCAGAAAATGTTTTTGGTATTTTGATAAAAGAGTTATTAAGATCCGAAGAGTGGAGATTTTTTGGAAACAAAGAATTATTAAAAATCATTTTACACTATATTAATTTTATTAGAATAGGAAATAGAGAAGATATCAAGAGTTTTGTGAAACTATTTAACTTAATTGATTTCACCATGGTTTATAAACTTGCTATCCATTGTGGTTTACCAAAATTTGCTTTACATGTTTTTGAAGGTTATTTTTCTAATACAAAATCAAGGAAGCCAGTAAAGGTTGATACAGATTCACTTGCTAAAATATATGAAGGAATAGATGATATAGACTTGGTTTATGGTTTGCCTGTTGACCCTACTATTGAGTATGCAATGTCTTTGAAAAATAAAACTGATCCAGCTTCATGGGAAAATGTTATGTTCAATAGTTCATTATTTGATGTTTCACAAAATGATTCTAAATATGCACATTCACTACTTACTTCTTTATCAAATAACGGTCTTTATGGATTAAGTGGGTTGGTTAATAGTTTAGTTGATCTAGAAGATAAGCCAGATAACCTTTTTGAATGGAGTTGGAAATTAAATAGATGGGATTTACCAGTTCCTAATGAGGTTAGTAATTCCAATGATCTTATATATAAAACTATTAAAACAGTTCAAGAATCAGAACAATACAATAGTTCATTGCTTAATGGTATCTATCTTGATATATTGAAAAATGAAAAACATGAGTCAAATGCTGTTAAAATGTTAGGTACTATCTACAATATTGAATCTGTTTTGAAATTCACCAATAATAATATTTTGATTGAAAGTGATAATTATAGAAATTTAACCAAGGACTGGTTCTCAAAGTCAAATTTTAATGAAATCGATGATATTATATTGTCAAGAAAGGTCACTTTAGAAAATATCGTTTCATCAAATGATTTATTGCTAGATAATGATCATAAATCTATTGTTATTGCTGATCATATTTATAACTATTGTGATTTGGCAATTACCCATGGAGATCATCAAAAGTCAATGAATGCATGTATGATGATTAATAAATTGGTTCAACAGTGTGATGTGTCTGACCAAGTCAATACTGCTTTAACAAGGTTATCCAAATTTCAATCAGCATGTACTTTATGGAATAAGAATGAAACATATATATCTATTGGTATATTGAAAGATATTTTAAGTACGCCAATAAATTACTCAAAACTTGGGTTAAATTTCTCTGGTATTGAAATAAGTGATGCTACTATTTATGCCTATCTAACACAATGGGTATCAGAATCAAGACAAGAAAGATTTGAAGTTATTATGCAAACGCATGTTGAATCAGCTTTGAAAAATGTTAATTCAATCTCAAATATTAAAGAAAAGGCTACAGTATATCATATGATTGGTTATTTTTGTTATAAACAAAGTCAAGCTATTGATTCTGCTGAGATAAATAGAATGTCAGTATCACTGTCAAATAAGAAGAAAGAACTAAAAGCGTTAGCTGAACTTTTGAAATCCAAATCTGTTGATTCAAAAAGTCAGCAAACCTTAAATTTAAAAAGGACATTAAAAAGAACACATTTTGAAAGTAAGGTTGATAAAGAAGCTTATGATTTACTTAAAGATAATAAAAGATTATGTACTGGTAAAGCTATTGAATTCTTTCTGAAGTCGATTGCTTTAGATGATAAATATGATGATGAAGATGTTGATAAGTTTTGTGGTCTATGGTTAGAATATTCAGATGATGATAAGATCAATAAATTAGTTCAAACTGAGTTAAAGACTGTATCAAAATATAAATTCATTCCATGGATTAATCAATTTTCATCAAGATTATTAAATAATGAAAGTTCGTTTCAACATATTTTACAGGAGCTATTGGTTGAAATTTGTACAAAACATCCATACCATTCATTGTACTACATTATGAATCTGAAGTCTATTGCATTTTATGAACAAAATCTGAAAGATTCAATTAATGAATCAAGATATCTAGCAGGTTGTAAAGTATGGGATAAATTGAAAAAGATTGATTCAAAATTTACAGATAAAATTTTAACTCCAATTAAAGATTTTTCATATGAAGCAGTTTCATTTGCAACAGAGAAGATTGATAAAACTGTTTCTAGGATTGATTTAAATAATTTGAACAAAGGTAAATTTTGGTTAGAAAAATTGCCGAAATTATTATTGCCTTTACCAACTAATAATGATTTAAAGATCTCATATTCAGGAGATTACTCTAAAGTTCCAAGAATTCAGCAAGTGAGTCCTATTGTTGTTAAGGCAGCGTCTGGTATTAGTATGCCCAAAATTATGAAGATTAGATTAACTGATGGTAGTATTCATAAGATGTTATTAAAAGGTAGTTCAGATGATTTAAGACAAGATTCAATTATGGAACAAGTTTTTGAAAAAGTTAATAATTTATTGAAAAATGATAGAACTACTTTTAAAAAAGGATTAAGAGTTAGAACATATAAAGTTATTCCATTAGGACCTCAGGCCGGTATTATTGAATTTGTTGCACATTCTACTGCATTAAATGATATTTTAATGACATTACATCGTAATGATAAAATGTCTTGTTCAAATGCTAGACAACTTATTGGATCGGTTGAAAAGAGAGGGTTAAGGGAAAGATTGGATACGTTTAATAAAATTACTAAAGACATTCAACCTTTATTAAGATATTTCTTTTTAGATACATTTAAAGATGTTGATGAATGGTATTTAAGTAGACAAACTTATACAAGAGGATTAGCTACATCATCATTTGTTGGTTATATGTTAGGTTTAGGTGACAGACATTTAAACAATATTTTAATTGATAGTTTAAGTGGTGAACCTATTCATATTGATTTAGGTGTTGCATTTGATCAAGGTAGACTATTACCAATTCCAGAATTGGTTCCATTTAGATTAACTAGAGATTTGATTGATGGATTAGGTATAACGGGTGTTGAAGGAAGTTTCACTAAATGTTCAGAACAAGTATTTAGAGCTTTAAGAGAAAATATTGAAAAAATATCAGGTATCTTAAACGTTTTAAAATATGATCCTTTACATTCATGGGGTATTTCACAAACTAGATTAAATAAATTACAACAAGTTATAGATGGTGATAGTAATAGTGATACAAATGATTTAAGTAAAGGTGGCACTAATAATATTAATGGCAATGTTGATAATAAAGATGAAGTTAATGATGAAGGAATGGATGTTGGTACAAGAGTTATAAAAACAGTTGAAAATAAGTTAGTTGGTAATGGCTTAAGCGTTGAAGCATCAGTTCAACAATTAATTCAAGAAGCTACAAATCCAAAGAATTTAGCTGTTATTTATATGGGTTGGACTGCATTTTATTGATATATTTAATTATAAACTGACTTAAGTTATCATTAATCTCTTTATGATCGTGTAGATACTTCTAAATAATTACTCTTCGTTATAATAAACATACGACGGCTGAAATATGGTGTGCGGATGTCACGTGCAAAAATGCGTCTCTGGTTTTTTTTGTGATAAAATTGATAGGAATGGAGGAACCAATTTTTGAGTCGATGGACCAGATGCAGGGTGCAATCAATGGCCAGTCAATCGGGTTGAATTTCAAAGTCGTATAACTCAATATTGAAGCCATCTGTGATGCTAATATTACCAAAAAGTCCATAATGGCAGTCTCTAGTTTCATTTTTTGGGTAGAAAAGTATACCCAGTTTTTACCAATTTTTTGGGTGGTTGATCCAGTCGAATCAACGCTTTTCCAAACCGATCCGATGAAATGGGTGATATTTCAAACTCCAATAACTCAATAAATACACCATCTACAACTCTATAGTGTCCAGGTCTGCCATAATGCCATCTCAAACTTTCGTTTTTTGGGTAAAAAAGTGCACCCGTTTTTGGACCCAATTATTGGACTGTCGATCCAATCAATCAATACTACTTGATCAAAGGGTTCCAGTCGATCGAATAAAAATAAAAACTCAAATATCTCACTATTGAGACATGCTACAGGTCTAAAAGTACCAAAAAGTCCATAATGAAGGTTGAGGCTACAGGTTTTTGGGGGAAAAAGGTATACCCATTTTCCACCCAATCGATCCATTGATCGACCCATTGGATACCATTGGATCCACCTTGATCGATGTTTTTACATACTAAAATTACAATAAATTTTAATTTGTTTTTGTGTAACATCTCTATCTAGCCAAAAATGCCACAAAGTAAAGGCGCCTGCCTTTAATTCAACCAGAGTTGTTAAATTTGGAGAGATATTCAACTACTAGTTTTATAATATGGATTGTAGTAGTTTGTGAATATCTCTCAAATTAATAATGAATGTGGTCAATTAAGACTCAAGCAGTCATTATTTGAATAATATATATGAGCTTTGATCAAATAATTTCAGGTTTTGTGGTTGTCTCTTGTTTTATCTCTCTTTATCCATATGTTGTTGCGGTAGTTGTTCTTAACTGCCATATAGCAGATTATAGTGGCATTTCTGAGCTCTCTGTTATTTCTGTGCCGTTTCTGATTCCGCCCATTGTTCTCTATGTTGTAAATAGTAGTACTTTGTTGTTGTGTTGTTGTGTTGTTCTGTTGTAGTATTACTATAATGTTGTGTTTGTAGTATTACTATAATGTTGTGTTGTTGTGTTATAGTATGTTGTGTTGTTGTATCATAGTATGTTGTGTTGTTGTGTTGTTGTTGTGTTGTTGTTGTGTAGTATCATAAAACTAAAAACTACAGTCAGTCATTGAACTACATCTATAGATAATCTATCAATCTTTTTGTGAACTTCAATTAGATAAATTATAAATTAATTTGGTTTTTGTGATTATTGACACAAAAATAAGATTAAATTGTTGTAAATTGGACCGTTCCAAAAGTGAGAAGCGCATTTCGGCCGAGATATATTGAATTTAAAATCGCCACATTTAACAATTGAATAAACATATTTTGGTACTTTGAACAATTTAACCAATGTATTTTGACTCTAGTATTCTAGTGATAGTAATATTAGTCCAATATTCCTACTTTTGGTTGTAATAATTTTTTAATTCTCCAAATTGTAATTAAATGCCAAAAACCTAAATTCCACAGTACCTACCACTTCTTCTCAAATTTGGAAAATATTCGAAAAAACATGGTCTGAAAATCATATATGTTATAATTAGTATATTTATATATATATATTGCATTTAAAAGACCCTTTTTACTCAGCTTTAAGTATAGTTTTGATCAAAAACAGTGATTTTGATGGTGATATTACCCAAGAAATTACGTAATCGTCACGTGACCGAATTTTTTATAGTATTTCTTAGAATTTAATCTTTATCTATGATTTAGAACCTTACAATAGTATTAAATAATTTCATGAAGACGTATATGTAAAATTTAAGATATGTAATGTGTGTAAAAAGGTATAGAAATGCAAATGAAAATTTTAAATGGTATCAATTTTTAATTTAACTTGATCTAATAATGGATCTTTAATACCATTTGATAAACATAAATCATACATTGATTTTAATAATAATTCAATTTCTTTAGTATCTCTAATTTTATTTAATTTTGAATTTGAATCATTATTAAAACTTGTAATACTTGTTATTATTGATGCAGATGATGAATTTGATGATTTTAATGAATAATTTGAATTCTTTAAAGATAAATTTGATGAAGAAGAATTAATTGATTCTGAACTTGAATTTTTATTAATTGTAAAACCTTCTTTAACAACATCAATGAATGATTTATTATTGGATTTATCTTTATTTTGATTTTTATTTTGATTTTGTAATTGTTTAAATTCAATTTCCCAATTTAATAATTGTTGATGATTAAAATTTTTAATATTTAATTCAATTAAATCTTTTAAAAAAGTATTTAAATTAAATTTATTCCAAATAATTTCACTTAATAAAAATTGATAAATTGATTCTGAATCATTTAATTCTAATAATAAATGTTGATTTTTATTTAATATTAAAATTGATAATCTTAATAAAGTTGAATTAAAATTTTCAAATAAAATTAAATCAAATAATTTAATTAAATAATCAATATTTGGTATAGTTGATGAATAAATTGATAAAAACCATTGTGATAAAAATATTTTAAAATCAATATTTAAAGTTTTAAAATGATTAAAAATTTTAGAATTTTCTAATTTAAGAATTTTATTAAATTGAAATATTAATAAATCTAAACCTGATAATTTATAATCAAATAATTGTTTAATTATACTATCATTACAATTTAATTGATAATTTAAATTTGAAGTAATTGAATTTGAATTTGATTGAAGATTAATTAAATTAATAATTGAATTAAAAGTTTTTAATTCATCACCATTAAATTGATAAAATAAAGGAGAAATTAAAAATTGTAAACCTTGACAATAACCAATATCAAATTGATTATAAATACTAAAAGCATTTAATAGTTGTTTTAATTTTATATTATTTTCTTTATCTTTAAAAAATCTAATATCATTATAAGTATTTCTATTAACATCATTAATAATAATATCAAAATCTTCACTAATATCTTTGTTTAAAGAAGAGTATAAATTTGATAGATATTTTTCATTATTATTTTCATTAGTATCATCATTATCATTTGAAGTATTATTTGTTAAAGTTAACCAAATTAAACTTCTTAAATTTTTTGGAATTTTATTATTTGATAATAAAAATCTTGTATAATTTGGTAATGAAAGAGTACAAATTTTGAAATCATTTAAGAATAATAACCAATAATTAATTTCAATTTCATCAATATCTTTATCATTAATTAAATATTTTGTTAATAAATCATCTTTAGTAAATTTATTTGAATTTGAATTTGAATTTGAAGTTTCATGAATAGTTGATAGAATGGATTCAATGTTATGAATCAAAAGATCTGTTTGAGAGTTTGGATATATAGTTTCATTAGCAAAAGATAGATTGTTTTCTATGATTAATAGTTCTTGAAATAGTTCTGAATCGATTGAATCCATTTGGGTATTTATATGTTAGAAAGGAGTGAATAAAGTTAAAAGAGAGTGGATGAAGTTGGGGGTGAAGTTTTTTGAAGCTGTGAAAAGAAGATAAAAGAGTGTAAAGACAGTTGGACAGCTACTAGATGAAGAAATGAGTGTTTAAAGAGTTTTAAAGAGAAGAAATAAGGAAGAAAATTCAATTTATAAATTAATTATATTTTATTTATGGTTTCAAATATAAATTTTTTCAAAGGTACAGAAAACAAAAACAAAAACAACGCGTACCTTAAAATTGATTCAGTTATTGAGTTGTGTACTTAATGTATCCCTCTAGAAGCTGCTGTCTATAGAGTAATGTGTTCATATTATTAGAATTAGTGTTGTTGAAGCCTCCATCAAGACCGTCTTCAAAGCCCTTTCTAAGAATAAATATTGGTTGAGTATTATTAATAGGAATATCAATACTTGTACATTTATTCAAATTCAAATTTTGTTTCTTTAAATCTTTAATAATGTTCTTATAATTGATGATATCCTTTGCATTCATATCAATACTCTGTTGTAATTCATCTAAATATATTTCATCTTGTTTTAATTGTGATTCCAATAATTTATTTGTTGTTTCTAATGAAATAACTTTTCTCATTAATAATTGATTTTTAAAATCTAAATCTTCATCATCAAAAAGAATTGATTCAATACATCTTTGTTGTCTTTTATCTAAATCAGAAATCATCATAACTCCAATAGATGAAGATGGTAAAACTTTTGTATTTAAAGTTAATAATAAAGTACAAATAATTGTTAAAATCATATTAATATTATAATCTTGATTTAAATCTTTATTAATAATAATTTCTTCAAGATTAATATCTTGTAATAATTCATTCAATAATTTAAGATATTTATTATATTTTTTATAATTTAAATCTCTTAATTTAATAAATTCTAATAATTGATTAAAATATTCTAAAATTTGTAAATTTAATTCATCCTTTTTTGAATATTTAATTAAAATTTGATCAATATTAATTATATTTAAATTTAAATGATTAATTTGATTTGAATTTGAATATGGATTAAAGAAAATAACTTTAATTATTTCATTTAATTTAAATATATCTAAAAATTCATAAATATTTTGAATTTTTGAATTTGTTGATGATGTACTTGAAGATGTAGTTATAAAATCTGGGAAAAGATTAATCCAATCTTTTATTGATAAAATAAATTCAACATTTGGATAATCCAACATCTTAATTTAGAAGTAATTATTATCTACAAATATTTGTTTTTAAAATTAAAATTGAGATTTAATTAAATTTTTTATATGGATAATTTTTTTTTTTAATTTTATTTTGACACAAAAATGATAAAAGTTCAAAAATGTGAATTAATGATAAAAAAAGATGAAGATGATTGTATACTTTATAGAATGTAGACTGTTTTTATAATATATAATGTTATAATGTGTTTTTTTGTAATATAAATGTATAAATGTAAAAAAAGATGAAAACAAAAACTTCTAATTTATATAATTTGTAAAATGATTTTAAAATCTAAAACTGAAGCAAAAAAGGATTACCAACAACCATAACCACCATCAACAATCATGTTTTCACCAGTTGTATAACTTGACATATTACTTAATAGATAAATAACACTACCAACAAATTCTTCAGGTTGAGCCATTCTTTTCATTGGAATTTTACTTTCCCAAGTTTGTTTTAAAATTGGATCTTTATCTAAAATATTTTTAGTTAAAGCAGTTAAAATATAACCAGGTGATAAACAATTAACTCTAATATTATATTTTGCCCATTCACAAGATAAAGATTTAACAAGATGAATAACACCAGCTTTTGAAACGTTATAACCAGTTTGATTTTGTGGAGTATTAACAATTGTACCAGACATTGAACCAATTAATAATAAAGAACCTGGTAAATCTTTTTCAATTAATCTTTTTGCAATTGATTTTGAAATATAATAAGAACCTAATAAATTAACATCAATTAATTTTTTAAAACGATCATTTGGATAACTTTCAGCATTAAAATTTTCACAATAACCAGCTGTATTAACTAATTTATTTGGAATTTTACCATCATGATAATTAATTATTAAATCAATGATATTATCTAATTCATCAGGATTACTAATATCATTAGCCCAAATTGAAATTTTTTTAATTGGAATTGAATTTTCAATACAAAATTCTTCAATCATTTTTTTAGTTTCTTCCAATTGTTTTAAATTTAAATCTAATAAAGCTAATTCTGAACCTTGAGCAATGATTGCTTGTGATAAAACATGTGATAAACCACCTGAAGCACCCGTAATTATGGTTAATGAATCATCTAATCTAAAATTTGGAATAACAGTTGAAGTTGACATTTGAGAAGTGGGGAAATTATATAATGTTTAGAATGAAGAATAAGAAGAATGAAGAAGTAAAGTAAAGAAAAGAAACACACAAATGCAAAATAAAATAGAATTAAAAAGAATTGAGAAGATTTAAATACTTTTTATAATATCAAATAATTAATTTGATAAAAAGGAAAATAAATAGAAATTTTAAGGAGATTTTTTTTTTTTATTTATTTATTTTTGGGCTTCTTTATGACGTCATAGGTGATGTCGGTGCTGCTGGTGATCTTTCACCTGTCATCATCAATAATTATTAAAAAGACTACAAATACTTTTATGATATGAGATAAATTTGCAACATATATATTTTTTACCCAATTAAAATTTCCTAATAACCAGAATTAAAATAATAGTATAAAAATAAAAATGTTTATTGGTTTTTTTTTGTTCATGAAAGATATTAACACATTAATAAAATTGAATGAAAAAGGTACATTTAAGCTTCAGCTAATTCTCTTAATCTTCTAATGGTTGATCTAACAGTAGCAGCGGCAGCAGTTGAAACAGTGTAAGCACCACCAGCTAAAGTTTTATGACATGATTTACAGTTCCAGATACCAGTAGCTTCTCTTTTAACAGATTTCTTACCACAGAAAGAACAATCATATCTAGCATGTTGTTGAATTTCTAATTTTTTGGTTTGTCTTCTTAATGAAGAACCGTATCTAACACCAAATTTACCGGTAATACCAACCTTCTTAGTTCTCTTGGTCCTATAAATATTAAAAATTGTTAGTATACTTGTTTAACACTTCTATAAAATGTAAGAAATGGGAATATTGAAAAAGAGAGTATTGAATTCTTTGTCATAGTTTAATATAGTTATGAATGACTTTTAGATTGATATGTTGATTAATTCTATATTGTGTTTAACCTTTGAAATTGAATATTGAAATTTAAATAACTTTTGATAAAAGTATCTTTGAATATTAAATGATTGATTATAATAGTTGAACATATAAACCTTTTCCCTCTTATTTTCATATAATACTAGTTTTATTGACCATATATCTTCTTAAAATAAAAGAAATAATTAAATTGAATATATTGAATAAAAAGTTTAAAATGTAGACAGACATGGATCTTGAAGTATGAAGTTAATGGAACTCATTTCACATATGGTATTTCTGATGGAACTCTATTTTATAATTCTATCTCCTATTCTAATTTCTTATAGTACTTGATATATAGACATACATTTTTGCTTAATTGATTGTTAACTTTAAAATAAGAGGTTACTTTACAACAAACCAAATTTGAATTTTTTTTGTTTTTCCCAATTTTCCAAAAGATGCATTTTTTTTAAAGAAAAATATAGAAAACATCCGAACATTTGTGACTGTTAAAATTTAGGGCTGAAATTAGATCACGTGATTTACAACTGAGAAGCCCTAATAACTAAAACTACATAGAATGATCTGATAAACCAATAAGAGATAGAGAGATACAGAGAAACAAGTGGGATGTATGGCTCCGCTAGCTGATAAGTAATAGTTTGATATAAAAGAAGTGGATAGTTAATTGTAGATAGATATAAAATTTGAGTGTAAGTGTAAGTAATATCAAGTAATTATAGACTACTATTTCTACAATTAACTATTTACTGCAACAATTGAATGTGATTGGTTATTTAGTTATTATACTTTTCCCAAATTTCCCATTCATCCTTTTTTAAATGGATTACCTAATTTCTTATAAATTTATTTCACGTGACTTTTTCATAATTCCATTTCCCCACATTTTAACATTTTATCAGTATTAATCTTTATATCTTTATTAGAATTACAATTTGTATAGTTCAATTATAATTTGTATAGTAGAGATATGTATAAGTATAAATATATATATACCAATTATCATAACACATATCACTACTACTACTTTACTACCACTCTACTCTACTACTACTACACCACCAACCACACAAAATCAAAACCAATTCACGTTTCTCCGGATTAAAGACAATAACCAATATTATTTTTTTTAAAGGAACCGATCAAATGGCAAAATTCAAAAATTATAATTATAATCATTCATTTGGTCTAAAGACTTATTTTGAAAACTATTTAAACTTAATTCAATCCCTTTGATTTCTTTATTTTTGGTTTCAATCTAATTACTACAACAAACTATACAATCATGTCTTCAAAATCAACTTCTCCAACTATCAATCTTCTAGCTGGTGGTTCAGCTGGTCTTATGGAAGCTCTTATTTGTCATCCTTTAGATACAATTAAAGTTAAATTACAATTACAAAAAAAATTAGCTCATGGTGGTAAAGCTCCTGGTTTTGTTCAAGTTGGTGTAAATATTGTTAAAACTGAAGGTGTTTTAGGTCTTTATAAAGGTTTAGGTGCTGTTGTTATTGGTATTATCCCAAAAATGGCTATTAGATTTACTTCTTATGAAGTTTATAAAAATTGGTTTAGAGATACAAATGGTGATATAACTTCTGGTAAAATCTTTATAGCTGGTATGATGGCTGGTGTTACTGAATCTTTAGCTGTTGTAAATCCAATGGAAGTTATTAAAATTAGATTACAATCTCAATTAAATTCAATTAAAGATCCTGAATTAATTAAATCTGGTAAAGTTAAATTAAAATATAATAATGCTATTCATTGTCTTTATAAAGTTGTTTCTGAAGAAGGTTTTAAAGCTCTTTATAAAGGTGTTTCTTTAACTTGTGCAAGACAAGCTTCAAATCAAGGTGTTAATTTTACTGTTTATGCTAAATTAAAAGAATATTTAACTAATTATCATTCAAAAGAAAATGGTGGTTCTGGTTCAATTCCTTCATGGCAAACTTCTTGTATTGGTTTAATCTCTGGTGCTATTGGTCCTTTCTCAAATGCTCCTTTAGATACTATAAAGACTAGATTACAAAAGACAAAATCTTCTGCTCAAGTTGCTGCTGAATTAGCTAATCCATCAAAGGCAAAATCTTCTTCTTGGGGTGAAATTTTAAAAATTGGTAGAGAATTAATTAAAGAAGAAGGTTTTAGAGCTTTATATAAAGGTATTACTCCAAGAGTTATGAGAGTTGCTCCAGGTCAAGCTGTCACTTTTACTGTTTATGAATTTATGAGAGGTATTTTAGAACCTGCTTTAGGTATTAATCAAGATAAACCAAAACCAATTAAATTGAATTAAGTTTAACTTAACTCCTTTTTCCTTATTTATGATTAATGTTTATTCTTATTGGAAGAAAACGTTTTCTAAAATATTATTAATGATTTTGTGTTTTTTTTTTGTTCAGGCTCATCATCTCTTATCATGAAAAAAAAAAATTTATGAATCTTTGATGCAACAACTTTCATTTTTATAATGATCAATTGAAATGAAATTTATTATCAAATCATATACTTTTTAAAGAAAAAAAAAAGTTCAAATATTTATATTCTAAAAACCAACAAAAAAATTTCCTTATACTAATTTATTATACCAAATTATTTAAGAACAATTTTGATTATCTTAATTGTTTTATTTAAAAAAAAATTTATTATTATTTTCAATTCTAATCTTTTACCTTTTTTCAGAAGTTAAAAGATTTTAAAGCATATATTCAACTTTATTAATGTTTAATTAGAAGTTTTAAATCATATTATCAATTGTATTATTAATTTAATTGTTTCTTCTTTTTATATTAAATTTTGTATAAAATAAAGTTCTATTACTCTATAAGTTGATCGTTTATCTTTTTCTTATAAATATTATTAGCATTTTTTAACTGGATTCGTAGATCTACAATATTTTCCAATTATATATAATAAATATCATAAAACATAACCATATATTTATAAACCTAAAAATGATTAACATTATGACCAAACCATAACATACTAACATCTAAATTTTCTAATTCATTATTACTATTATTACTCTTAAAAATTGAATTAATATCACCAAAATTTTCTCTTTGATTATCTTTTTCCCATTCAACAATAAAACAATTATTTTTAATTAATGCATCTTTTGATGTTTGCCATGAATATCTAATTAATTGATTCCAACCAAATAATTTATCAATTTTTTCAACAAGATATTTTTTTGTCTTTGGATCACTTGGATATCCTGAACCAATTTCACTATTAATTTTCATTTTTTCTTTATTAAAATTTAATTGAAAATCTCTTGTAACTTTTGCAACAATTGATGCAGTACTAACAATTGGATAAATTGAATCAGCTTTTTTGGCAACAATAATTTTAATATTTGGGAAAATTTGTTGAATTCTTGATTGATATTTAATTGGATCACCAACTGTATCAATAAAAATTTCTTTAATATTAACTTTTAATTCATTAATAATTTTTTTTAAAATTGAAATTGTTGAATTATATGCTTGTTCATTAAGATTTATAATATTATTTAATCTCATCATTTGTGATGATATATTTGTTGAACTTAAATTTTCAATACAATAACCAATATTATTAAATAATTCTGAATCTTTTGTACAAATTTCTTTCATAATTTCAAATCTTTTTAATTCATTTAATTGTTTTGAATCATTAATACCATATTTTTTTAATTCATTATTATAACTTTTGAGACAATAACTAATACCATATGTCATTGGTCCTAAAACTGGACCTCTACCTGCTTCATCAACTCCTAATATACATGGTTCATTTGGATTTTCTAATATCTCTTTTGGTATTGATGATGCATAAATTGATGATTCAATATATGATTCTTGATTAACTGTAGGTGGTAAAAATTCATCTTCTTTTTCTTCTAATATTGAATCATCTTCAACTTCAACAATTTCTACTTCTTCAGCTTGTGTCATTATTATTATAGTCTTGTTATTTGATATGATAATAAAAGTACTATTTATTTATTACGCGAATTATTTGATTTTTCGTGTTCTATTTATGATGTCTGGATGTGAGTTATGGGTTTTCATTAAAATTGTAATTATTATCAAATATTTGTATGGTATAGTTATATAATAAAGATGTATTAATGTATACCAGAACGATATAATACTATTGATACCAAATTTGATAAATATAATTTCAATAAAATTTTCATTGTTGTAAAGTTGAGATCCCAATTTTCATTTCTGATTTTCTGTTGTGGATCAATGTTGGTGTACGGATGTTTGGTGTTGAGATGGTGTTTTAATATGGGTTAATTATGGTTATTATTGGTCATTATTTCATTATATTTATTAGATATATAGGGTATTAGAGAGTCTATAAGTTATATTTAGCTGCTAATACCTTTTTTCTTCTTTCAACCAATATTTTCTCCATATCTGATTGATTTGGAATTTCATTATCATCAATTAAAATAATTTCTTCTTTATTATTAGATGTATTCTGTTTTTGAATCTTTCTAAATCTTTGCTTTGTCTTTTTAATTATTAAATTTTGTTTATCATTAATATTAGTTGAATGTATTATTTGTGAATTATGATTATTAAATTTAAGTGATGAATAAATTGATTGTGAATTATCTTTATCTAATAAAACATGTGTTTGATATTCTTCATCTCTTTTAATAACATTAAGATTTAAATTGAATTTATTTGTATCATATTCCATTAAATTATTAGAAAGATATGAACCATTATAATAAAAATCATTAATTTCTAATTCTAATCTTTTTATTAATTTAATTTGATTAATTGAATTAATTTTTGATAAGTTTTTTTGTTCTAATTTTAATTTATTTAATGAAATAAAATCTTTAACTTCATTAAGTTCTTTTGCTTTACCAAAATATTTAATATTATTTACATTAATTGAATTTAATTTTGATTTTATCTTTGTATAATCATTACCACCTAATTCTTTAATTCTTCTTTCCCAATTATATTTTTGTTTTAATAAATTATTTAAATCATCATTAATCTCTCTAATCTTAAATTCATCATCTTTAATATTAAGACTATTTAATTTAAATAATTTTTGATTAATCTCTAATTCAATTGATTTTCTAAAACCTAAACAATCTTTTAAATTATCAACCTTAGAAACATTGAAAGGTCTCTTTATAGTATTATAATCTTTATACCCATTCTCCTCTAACTTCTGTTGTTGAAATCTGAACAATAATGAATTTGCCTTCTCACTATTTCTTGACATTATCCTTAATTGTAAACAGTAGTAGTAGTAGTAGTTTGTACTTTGTAGTTATAAAAGTTTTTTTTTTAGTTGGGAAAAGTCACGTGACCCAGAAAAAAAGTCCATAGAGCATAAACAAAGAAAACAAAGAAAAAAACAAAACACGTAAACCCTCTCAGTGGCAAATCAGATATCATTAAACTAGATCTATATCAAATGAGTACACCAATGGTTACTGGTAATGGGTATAACACTAGAAGTATGGATAATAAAATAATTCATGCTGATGAGTTTGAAACATCAATTGTAAATCAACCAAAAACAAGAATACATTGGTCAAGTGAACAATCAATATTAGTTTCAACATTATTAAAAGATAGAATTCTAAAGGCTGGAAGTCGTTCTTTAACAATGAAAGATTATGAAGACATTGCAAAAACAATGAATCAAGATCCAGCATTTCACCCTTTTAAATTAACTGGTAGAAATCTTCAACTTAGAAGAGGTGTACTTAGTAATGAATGTAGATGTTTATTAACATTAAAAGAAGATTTTGAAAATAAATATAAAGATCATAAAGAATTTAAATTTAGATTTAATAATGAAAATTTTACATTTAAATTTGTTTATGATAAAAGGGATATTAAAGGTAGTAAAAATTCATTAAATAAAATTTGGAAATTTTATGAAGATAGTAAAGGTTATGGTACTCTTTTTAAAAAATTAAGAAATTCAAAAGATAATACTTATCTTAAAATTTTTAGTGAAATTGTATACTTTGATGTATCAAATAATTCAGCTGATAATTTAACTATTAATGAAGGTGATAAAATTATAAATGTTGTTGATGATGATAGATCTAGTAATTATGAAAAATCAGAATTAGAAGACAATAGTTTAGAAATTGAGGATGAGGTAGAAAATAATAAGAATGGTCTACACTATAAACCAAGAAATACCAGTGATGTGGATGATGTTATAGAACTGGATGACTCTGTTGATAATGTTGAAAATGAACATGAAAATGAACATGAACATGAAAATGAACATGAACATGAACATGAAAATGGAAATGAAAATGAAAATGAAAATGAAAATGAAAATGATGAAAATGAAAATGAAAAGAATGAAAATGAAAATGAAAATGGAAATGAATATTACAATAATAATAATAATAATAATAATAATAATAATAATAATAATAATAATAATAATAATAATAATGATAATGATAATGATGATGATAATAATTCTAATGATGATCAACATGATAATATAGAACCAGTTAAGGGTAATGATTATAGTTCTATGAAACATAATATCAATGTTGAAGAAGATGATAGAACTAAAAGAATCAAATATTCAAACACTAATGATAATAATGTTATTGCCAAGAAGGATTATGAAGAAGAAAAAGAAGTTAATGAAGAAGAACTCAAAGAAGAGAAAGAAGAAGAAGAAGAAAATGAAGAAGATGATGATGATGCATTTAAGGAATTAAATAAAATATTAAAAAAATATGAAAAGATTAAAGAATTTGGAATAAAACATAAACAACAAATTAAAAATGATACAATTATTGCAAAAGCTGATAATTATATTAGAAAGATGTTTAAATTAAAATTTTTAACGATTGATGAATATTCTAAATTAACAATGATGACAAACTTTGAAAAGATTAAAATATTTTCATCTTATACAAATACTGCTAGTAATTTTAATGCTAATGATGATGAAGATTTATTATTATTATCTATTGTACTTAAAAAAATTAGTCAATAGTTAAAAAAACTTGGGCTTTAGGGGATTAATATTATAAAAAGAGAAGAATATAATTAAACTAGAAAATTATTGCTAAAGCTGATAATTATATTATAAAGATGTTTAAATTAAAATTTTTAACCATTGATGAATTTTCTAAATTAACAATGATGACAAAATTTCAAAAGATTAAAATATTTTCATCTTATACAAATACTGCTAGTAATTTTAATGCTAATGATGATGAAGATTTATTATTTATATCTATTGTACTTAAAAAAATTAGTCAATAGATAAAAACTTGGGCTTTAGGGGATTAATATTATAAAAAAGAGAAGAGTATAATTAAACTAGAATAATCTCTGTATTATTTACAACTAATCTATATATCAATTGCTATTTATTAAATATTGTAGTAATAATCATCCATACACCATATCACGTGATCATTTTTTTTTCAAATAATAGATTTATTTAATTGTATTTTATCACAAAAGTTAGTAAAAGGACTATTAACAGGTAGTAAAGAGTCATACATTTGATACTTTATATATCACAATTTATTATTTACTCAATATACTCGAAGTTCAATCCAACAATTGACAAATGTTTAATTACCACCTTAAAAAATCATCACCCTAAAAAAAAAGTAAACAAGTGTTGTTGAATTAGCTAGTTAACTTATAAGATTATCATAAATATAAGATATGACAACACAGGGGAAAAGAATTGGATCAAAGAAGAAAGATAATTTAAGAATATCGATTTCCAAATTTAATTGGACAAATGAAAAATTAATATTAACATTAAAATTATTAAAGAAAAAATTATCAATAATGAATAGAAGAGGATTAATGTTAAAAGAATATGAACAAATAGCAACAATTCTTAATAAAGATCCTAAATTTATTAGTAATAATGATGAGAATAAGTTAACAGGTTCTGATATTAAATTTAAAAGTATTGAATTAGGTAAAGAATATTATAGTTTAATTAAATTAAAAGAAGGATTTGAAACAAAATTTAATAATGAAGAATTTGAATTTAATAAAGAAAATTATACATTTAAATTTAAATTTAATGATGAAAATGATAAAATTGATAGTAGAGATAATGATAATATTAATAACAATAATGAGAGTAATGATAATAACAATAATGATAGTACAGATAATAAAAATAATGAGAACAATGACAATAATGAGAACAATGATAAAGAAAAGCAAAAAAATGATTTAGATGAAGTTTGGAAAACTATTCAATTAGAGAATAAAAATTATTATAAATATTTTAAAAAAATAAAGTTATCAACAAATAATTTAGAGATTAAAATTTATCATGATAATTTTATTAATAATATTGATGATAAAGAAGAAAATATTAAAACAATTTTTCAAGATAGATCATTTGAAATTAATTGGACAAAAGAAAGATTAATATTATTATTAAATTTATTAAAGAATAAATTAAAATTAATGAATGGTGAAATGTTTATTGGAGAATATAATCAAATTGCAACAATTTGTAATAAAGATCCAATTTTTAATAATGAATATAAAAATAAATTAACAGGTTCAATTATTAGAGATAAAAGAAATGAACTTTTAAAAGAATATAAATGTTTATCAATATTAAAAGAAGAATTTCAAAATAAATTTATTGAAGAAATTAAATTTAATAGAAAAAATTTTACATTTATAAATAAATTTAATGATGATAATAAATTAAGAGAAGAAGAAATGAATGAAATTTGGAGAATTTATGAAAATAATAAAAATTATGGATTAATTATTAGTAGATTAAAGAAATCTTTAAATAATATAAATCTTAAACTTTTCCATGATATTTTAATTAAAGATAATGATAAATTACAAGATGATTTAATATCAGCAAGAGATTCTATAGAAAGATTTAATGATATTGTTGTGGATGATGAAGCAGGTGAGAGATCCAATGATATTGTGACTGATGGAGAAGATGAAAGATCTAATGAGATTGTTGTTACTGATGTAGAAGATGAAAGAAATGATATTATTGTGAATGATGGAGAAGATGAGAGATCAAATGATGTGAATGATAGAGAAGATGAAATAGAGTATGTTAGTAGTGAATATGAATATACTTATATAAGTGAAAAAGAAGAATTATATGAAATGAATATGAATAATGAGAATATAGATATTGATGATATTGATGATATTGATGATGATGATAGTGATAGATATGTTGGTTCAGATGAAGATTAATTTCCGGACAAAAGATAAAAGTTGATATCGGGTAAATGAAAGATACGAAAATGACAGAATTAATTTTGTTTTTTATTTAACCTGAAAATATTCTTAATAAATATTAAATAAAGGTATAAACCACATGTTAAATTGACAATAACTAAATCATTGTAGAGAAACAGAGAAACATATGATAGAATTTACAGATGATAAGAAATGATTACAATTGAAGTTAATTAGATGAAATTTCGGTTTTCCCATTCTACTCAGATCATTTAATAGTTTATTTAGTAGATCATTTAATAGGAGTTTTTAGTTATTCCATGATCGGTATTAACCATTAACTATTAACTATTAATTAGATAGATAAAGATAGAAAGGAGT
Source organism: Ruyongia namnaoensis (assembly GCA_030563805.1). Lineage (NCBI taxonomy): Eukaryota > Fungi > Ascomycota > Saccharomycetes > Phaffomycetales > Wickerhamomycetaceae > Ruyongia > Ruyongia namnaoensis. Next base: position 48,241 of record JAJMKA010000032.1, read on the forward strand.
TGATAGGAAGTGCTTATGGTGACATGTATGATATGTAGTTAGTGTAACATCACTAGTACAGATAATTTATAACTATTAGAGTACGAAAACTAGTTAATCCATAATTGTTATTGTTATTATAGAATAGTACTGATCATGTGGGTTAATAAAATATTCTGTGATTGTTTGTATGGGGGAAACAATCTTTTGTACATTTAAATAAGAATTGTTGTTGGTGGTTGTAGTAGTAGTAGTAGTAGTAGCAGTAGTAGTAGTAGTAGTAGTAGTAGTAGTAATATAATAATAGTAACAACATATCCCCTGTAACTAGTAATAACAATCATTACGAATATCAACAACAAATTTCAACTACAAACAGATCACAATTATTACCACTTTAAGATATAATTAAAAACTATTAACTGTCACACTCCAATTAACTACAAACAACCATCATCACTCTCATCAAAAGGATCATTTGCGTGATTCCTTATACAAAATACACTTCTTCTGTCTTTAATTGACTTAATGATTGTGATATATTGGTAATTAACATCGATCTCATTAATCATCACCCCTCTTAAAAGGATCCATGATATTTCCCTAATTAGGCAACTTCTACAATCTAAATTAGTTGCAGCAAATATGAGACAAATTATGTAATTTTGACTTTTAAAATGCATTAAATTGCACTTTTGTCTATCATTATAAAATTTATCATATTTCCTTTTATTTTACCATCCTTTAATTTCCATCATCAATTCCTTTGTTTACTTTTTATAATTTTATATAAATACTTGTCTTCTCCCCCTTTCTTCTTTCTTCCTTTCTTCTCACTCTTCATCTTCATCTATCTCTAGTTCACTATCAAATAATCTCTCTTAAAAGCTTTGCAATTTTGCTATAGCTTACTTCTTTCTTATCACATCAGATATATTCTCTGTCTTTTTTTTTATTATACCCTATTTTTATATCTAAAAAACCTTTTATCACAGCGGCTCTTTATTTTATTGGCCAAAGTTTTCTTATTATTCATCTTTTATTATATTATGACTATTATTCATTTCCCTTCTTTACCTTATAATCAACAACAACAAGCTATAATTAAATTCATTAATAATCATAAAAATTCTTCAAGATCTTCTCTAAAATTTAATGTTGATCTAGATTTAGATTTAGATAATTTACATCTACAAAATAATCAATTATCAAATTCAATGATTAAATCTTTATATAATAATGATGATGATTTAAAAAATTCAATTGTTTTAGATGATTTAAATCAAAATTCAAATTCAATTGATTTAGATATAACTCAAAATTCAAATTCAATTGATTTAGAACTTAATTCAACAGATTCAACTTTAATTGATATAAATCAAAATAATATTTATAATGATTTAAATGATTTTAAAATTATTAAAGATTTAAATGATTCAAATTTTAACAGCTCATCTTCTTCAACTCTTTCATCATCTAGTCAATCATCAATTTTTAATTCTTCAAATCAAAGTTTATCTTCTTCAAGAACTCAATCTTTCTCAAATTCAAGTACAAATATTTTAAATGATTTTAAAAATTCTTTTAATAATCCTTTTAAAATTTTAACTGATCCTTTAGAAATTATTAATCAAAAAAATTCTGGTAAATTAAATAAATCAACTAATTTAATTAATCAAAATATTCCAATTGATTATTTATTAAATGATTCAAATATTAATCATTTTATTAATTTAAAATCAAATATTAACAACAAAAAAATTAATAAATTTAACAATAATAAATATAAAATTAATAAATTATCAAAAAAATCTAATATTAAACATTTATTTATAACTATAAGATTACCATCTTTAGTTAATAATCATTCTTTAAATACAAAATTTATTAATTATAATCCATTCTATGAAATGAATAATTTTCATAATCATCATCAAATAATAAATAATAATATTCAATTTGATTTAAATTCTTATTTAATTAAACAAAATCAATTATTATTAAAACCTTTAGAATTATCAGAAAAATTAAAAAATATTGATAAATCAATAAAGAAAAGATTATTTAATTTAAATTTAAGAATTAAAACAACAAAAGAAAATTTGATTAAAACTTTCCAAAATTTAAATTTTAATATTATTAATGATAATGATAATCAAGATTTTAATTCTAATTTAATTTATAATAATATCAATTTAAAACAATTAGCTGATAATATTATTATTAATAATAAAATTAAAAATGGGGAATTAAATTTATCAAATATTAATAATAATAATAATTTTGAACCTGATCAATTATTTGATTTTAAAAAATTTGAAAATTATCAATTTTATCAAAAAATTTTATTTGAATTTAATAATATTAATGATAGTCCTTTAACTGAATTTAATGATAATTCAAGTGATAATGATAATGAATTTGATATTGATAATAATTTAATTAAAAATAATATTGATAATCATCAAAATAATAATATTTTTTACTTAAATGATTCTAATGATGATATTATTAATAATAATGATTTAAATTTAATTAATCAATCTTCAAATAATTTTAATGAAAATTTAAGTATTCTGTTGATTAATTCAAAAATGAATATAAATAAAATGAAATATTAATGAATTTATTGCTTGCTTTTTGTTCTGTCTTTTCCTCCTTCTTTTGTTCTTTTTGTTATTCCTTCTTTTCAGTTTTTTTAAAATTCTCTTATTGTTTCTAAGAGTAATTATTCTATTTTGTCTTTGATTTTTTTGTTAGCTTTATCTTGTTTTATGCTTTGCTCTGTTTTACTGTTCTTTGATTTTATTTCCTCCATTTTTTTTTGCATAACTTTTAAATTAAATTTTGCTGGTCCTTTTTTAATATTAACACATTAATTAATTTTTATGATTCCGATGATCATGTTGTTGCTACTGGTTAACTTCAACAATTGATTTAAAAAAATTCATCCTCATTCATCTTCAATAACAAGATGGTTAAAAAACTCAAGTTAGAAAAATGCATTTCATAATTAGATTTTAGAATAAAAAGGTGTTATTAAAATTTTTAAAATAAAATAAATAAATAGATTATGATTAATTAATGAAAACACACACTGTTACACCAATATTTAGATGCATATAAATATATTTCTGAAAAAATAGGATTGATTTAAAATAAAGATTTGTCTTTTTCTTTAATTTTAATTTTTGCTTATGATTTTATTGTTATCTTAATTTATTAAAGTGATAATAATTCTTTTATCTTTGCTAGTTATTATTAATTATTATTCAGAGATTTTAATTGCTATATTGAATTATATTTTCTATTCTTATTAATTTTTTGCAATTTTGATCTAAATTCATTTCAATTCAATCTTATGATTTTTTTTAGAGATACATTCATTCATTCATCCAATTTTTTTTTTAAACATGAGATTTTAAAGAGAAGATCAATCATCAATCAATTGTATAGTATATAACTTAATGAGATCTGGTCTCTCGTTTTTATTGATTTCTTTCTTTATTTTCTCTTTTAATAAAAATTAAAAATATTTTAACCTATTTGGGTAATTACCGCGTTAGGAAATCCAAATTTTTTTCGAAAAAAAAAAAACAAGTAGAAAGAGAAATAAATTCAACATAAGTAGAAACCTCTCTTGTTTTTAAATTCAATTCCATCATAAATAATTGAAAGAATGTCCCATAGTGATATAGATGAAGATGATGATGCCTTTTTGTATGGTGATGAACCATCAAAAGTCTCTGAATCAAGTAAAGAACCAGATGCAAAGAGACAAAAATTAGTGGCAAATAATGATGATGATAAAGAAGAAAATAATGAAAATAAAGAAGATGATAAAGCCAATGATAATAATGAGAATGAAGATGAAGACATTGGAAGTGGTAGTGGTAGTGAAGATGAAAGTGATAGTGATAGTGATATTGAATTTATTATTGGTAATGAAGAACCTAAAGCTAAAACCGAAACAACAACAACAACAACAGAAACACCTGCAGTAGATGCAACTGCAACAACAACAGATACAACAACTGATTCAGCTATAATACCTGAAACTGTTTCTGAATTAGATGATGGTTATCAATTAACAGATGCCAATGGTAATGCTACTACAAAATTAACTAAAGATTCAACAGAATCAACAATTACAAGAGTTGAAGGTATTGATTTAGATAAAGTTGGTACATTTGAAGGTAAACCAATTACAGAAATTAATTTACAAGATTTAAAGGAAAAACCATGGAGATTACCAGGTGCTGATATTACTGAATATTTTAATTATGGATTTAATGAAATAACTTGGATGAAATATTGTGATAAACAAGATAATTTACGTACAAATTTTACAATACCAAATGTTATGATGCCCAATATGGCTGGTATGCCACCAATGTTTGCAGGTATGCCAGGTATGCCAGGTATGCCTTCAATGCCAGGTATGCCTCCAATGCCAATGATGCCAGGTATGCCACAAATGCCAGGTATGCCTCAAATGCCAACATCATCAACAACAAATGAAAATGATTCAACAAATAATAATAATAATAATATAACAACAAATACAAATCCTACAAATCTACCAAATATTCCAACATTACCTTCAAAACCTTCAGATAGAGAAAATTCTTCAAATTCAACACCAACTCCACAACCAACTAATAATACAAATAACAATACAAATAATAACAATAATAATAACCAACATTCAAATATTCCTTCTGGTCCTAAGGATTCATTTCAACAATATGGTAATAGTAACAACAATAATGGTGGTGGATATAGAAATAGAGGTTATAATCAAAGAGGTTATAATAGAAGGTATTAATAGTTAAAAATGTTTTATATTTACTCGTTTATTCTCCTACATTGTTTGTAGAAAGTATAATTTGAAGTTTGTAACAACTAACAAGTATAATTTCATTAATCATTTATTGCAGAACATTATTAATTATAAATATCGAATTACACTTAACACTACCTTGACTTCTCTTATTCCACAAAATAAAAAACAGTACAAAAAAATAAAAAAAAAAAAACTTTTTAAACTGATAGACCCCCCTCACAAATAAAAAAAATGCTAAACTGATTCAATCCAAAGACCAATGGGTAAACGTTTCAATAACGAGCAAGATAATAACTTATCTGAACCCAAGAAGCAAAAAGTTAATATCGACAGTGATGCTGGTAACACATTTCAAAACTTTGATGAAACAATGAGTGAAGATATGAAGTTAGTTCAAAAGTATATTGATATATTGCAATTTTTGAAATCAGATTTAAAGAATAATGATGTTAGTGTTGGTCAAAGCTTATTTGATAAATTCATCAATTCTATAAACGAGGAAGTTAGGAAAGATGAAATAACTTCAATTTCACGACAACATCTCAATTTAATCCTTGAAGTATTAGAGAGACTAGATGAAGACAAATCTTTAGAAGAAATCTATGATGAATTATTGAAAGAAGAAAGTGATGCACAGAAGAATTTACAGAAATCAATTGACGAAGACAATTCAAATAGGGAAAAATTAAAATGTTTATTAGAACAATACATTGATGATGAAAATATGGAATTTAGTAAAGAGATGCTTGATCTATCTTTAGGTATATCTAATTTTGACAATTTTTTACAATATCATCTCTCAAATTTTGAAAACAAAAGATTATCAATAGCACAAATGAGAAGAAAGATCAACACTAATATTGATATGATGCTAGCCAAAGATATGAATACAATGTTACAAAATCATTATAAAAACAAGATATACAATATTAACCTTCCATCAAAATTCTGGAGAATATCTAACATGGAAAATCGTCTTAGTGAAGTCACAAACGAAGATTTCTACAGTCTCCAAATAGGTTCATATTGGGTATTACATCAAATATTCAAAGAATTTCCATTGAAAGCTGCTGAAAAAACTGAATCAAGAACAGATAAATCATTAAGAAAAACTCTTAGTGCACATACTAATCCAACATTAGAAAAAGGCTCTGAAAGTTCAAATTTTAGAAAAAGCAATGTATCCTTTTCTGGGTTGCCAATATTCTCAGTATGTTCTGATGCTATCATTAAAAGTATTAGAAGATCTCCAGAAGAAGAAGAAAAGGCTTTGCTAGATATAGAACCTACATTGCGTAAACATTTGCTTCCTGCGATAGAATCTTTAGACTTACAGCCTTCAACTGAACCAATTTTAGGAGACTTTTATTCTTCTGCTTTGATTAAACCACTTATGAATATCTTTTCACATCTATATCCATCTATAGTAGGATATTTTGATATCAGCAAACGGAGTATAGGCCTTGGAAATTATAATTCAAAACCTGATGGATTAATAATAAATCAGTTAGAACGGGGTGCAAATAGAAATATCTTTGGTACTGTTGAATTCAAAAGAGGAACTCAATTACTTGGATCTTTTGAAAGTTTTAAGAATGAAATACAAATTACAGGTGATAATATCCCAGAACAATTAAAATATCTAAGAGGTTATAGTACCAATGCATTAAGCTTTTTGAGAGCATTTGATCAGTCTTTATTACAAGTGTTGAATACTGGTGCCAGAATTGGTCTCATTTTAGATTCAAGTTGCATGATAATGTATTCTTTCAACTGGGAAGTTTTTAGACAAAGATTTTTCAAGGAAGAAAGTTCTGACATTGATATGAATAAAATTGGAGAACTTTTACCTGTAAATATCAATCAGTTGGTAATGGAATTTGATTCTGATATTATTGATGATATTCGAGTTATTCAAAATGCTCCTTATGATGATGGAAAATTTATTGGAGATCATGATAAAGGAATTGAACCAGTTGGAAAAGGACTATTTCTATTTATTAACAAGTATGCTGAGAAATATAAAAATGATGATGTGTATATTTGTGAAGTATCAAATGATGAGAGATTGCTGTTTCTTAACACAATGAAGAAGTTAGATGCTGATACTAAAATTAAAAAACCAATGACAGGTGAGATGACGGCATTAAGTATTATTCTAACAGCACATCATAGCTGTTTAAATCCATACAGTACTTGGAAAGATATTTTATCTGGGTTAGAGATTAAGAATATTGAAACATTTTATAAGATATTTAACAGGATTCCAATAGGGTTTAAATTCTTTGAACAGATCCAAAGTATCTTTAATTCTCAGTCAACTTTTTTGAAAGATATTCTAAAAGATTTTAGAAATGGTTTTCAAATAAAAAATACAGATGATATAATAAAAGTTGGACAAAGTGTCATTTCATCTTCAAAAGAGCCAGTTATTGATGATGATCGATATGGGAACCCGAAAGTGTCACATAGAGAGAGATTATCACAGCTAATAAGATCACAGAGTTATAAGGAACACAATTCTCAAACCAGGGAAAATGATAAAATTCCTTTTTCTGTTGTTATTAAGATATTGGACCCAATAAAGAGCAAAAATAGACATATTATTCACAATGGGAATCCATTTCCATTTTATAGGTCATATTATAAAAACATTGAATTGTTCTTGACAGAGATTAAATCATATCAGGAACTGTTGAATTCTAATACCAAAACAAGAGATTTAGTTCCAAATATATTTGAAATAGGTTTTATGTATCCAAAGAATTTTAATGATATTATGATCAAAATAAAGAACTCTCAGGGTCTTACTGATTTTTCTAATTTTATCAATAACACTGTTATTTCCCAAGATGATATTGACCTTCTTCACGGATTTTATTTTGTTATGGAAGATCTTACTGAAGAAGGATACTCTACAATAACAGATTTTATTATTTCTAAAAAAGTTTGGTCTGATGAGTTATTCATAAATATTGAAAGTGCTTTGATTGAGGGAATTAATGTACTTCATTCTTCAAATATAATTCATGGTGATTTAAAGGATGATGACATTTTCATTAAGATTAGTCATAATAATGAAGTGTCAATAAAGTTTATCGACTTTGGGTTCTCCAAAGTTTCCACCATAACTTATCCTGATCGTATAACATATGAAAGAGAAACAATCAATAACCTTCTCCAAATTATTAAGGCAAGTTTCATATAAATATATTTACATTATTGATCAAATTTATTATTTGACTTTTTGAGATTTATATTTAAATTGTCCAGTTTTATTATATTATAATAAAATATATAAATTATTTAATCACATATTAGTTCTTCTCAACTAAAGATTTAACCCATGGTTGACTTAGTTTATTTAATGTAATAACATCTTCTAATTTCTTAATCCATTCTTCATTCTTATCTTCAGAATTGAAATTAATAATTTCATTGTTTCTAAATCTTAATTTAAAACCAACTAATAAAATTTCATCAGTAAAATTTCTTCTATTCTTACTATGAATAATTTCAACACATTTGGAAAGATTAATTAAACATCTTGGTTTCATATTTTCATTAAATCCAGTTAATTCTAAACCATTTAATTTAAAGTATCTTCTTTTAAATAAATCACAATCACCACCTTGTTGGAATAGATAACCTTCAAATTTTAATCCTGCTAATCTTTTATAATCTTTACAAACTTCTTTAGCAATACCGATTGTTGGTGGTAAAATTTCATATTTTGAAGTTCTTTTAATAAATAACATTGAAACATTTAATCTACCAAAAGAATATTTTTCCCTTTTATATTCTTTACCATTCTTTATAAAAGTTGTAAAACTATTCATTAAATCAATTGATTTACTTTGTTCTTTAAATGTAACATTATTAGAATCCATATCAAATACCATTCTTGTTTTACCACCTGTACCATCATTAGCTAATTTATAATCCCAATCATCTTTTTCTTTCTTCTTTGTAACAAATTTCTTATTAATCTTATATTTTGGTTTAGAATTAAATAATTTACTAAAGAAACCAACTTTAAGTGGAATTCTTTCAGTAACTTCAACTAATTCAGTATCTCTCTTTGTAAATTTCAATTTCATACTAATGAATAATTCTGTTTGTTTATCACTGATTAATACTTCAACATTCTTATTAATTAAAGTTGATTTATTATTGGTAACAGAGATTGATGAGGTTGAAATAACATGTTTACCATTATCAATATAAATCTTGACAGTAACAGGTTGATGTTGCTTTATACCATCTAACATTAAATCCTCTAATGATTCAAGTTGTAAATATAATCTACCATAATCATTATTTTCTTCTAATGATTGTTCTTCTTCACGATTCTTTCTCATTGTAATTTCATTACCTTTAAATTCATCAATATCATCTTGTGCAATTGGTGAAACAACTTTATCATTATCATCTTTAATCAAGGATGATTGACCAATATCTTGTTCAAGATTAGTAGTAGATTCTTCTTTAACATTTTCAAGATCAGTATTAGAATCAAGAATATTAATCTTTGGTGTTATTGTTTGTGATTGAGTAATTTGGAATGCTTTGGAAAATTCATCATCTAAGACTAATGATTTCTTAGATTTATAATCAACATCAATACCATTATTTGTAAATGAACCATTAGTAACAACAGCTCTAGCACCTTGATCATTCTTAACAAGATGAACAGTATCATCACGTGTAGCACCAATTAATGATTTTAATCTAGCTGTTTCAATTGAAGAAGTTCTCTTATACTGTTGATGAGTTAATAAACTATCTTTATGATTAGCAAATGTTGCTGTTGGAGGTTTTAATGAATCAGTTCTACCATCCCAAATATCTCTAACAGTTGATGGATTTGAAGTAAATTCATAATTATTCATTTGATTTATTTTAGAATCTTTAATTTCTCTTAAAATATCACTATCATCCATATCTTTAACTTCCCAATCTTTAAAGTTTGAAGCAAAATCTGATGAATTTGAAACATCTGGTAAATCTAAATTAGCATTAACTAAAGAACTTGAAATATATGAATCTTCAACAATAGAATCATCAGCTGGTTGCTTAGAAGAAGTAATATTTTTATTATCAGTTGCAATAGTAAAACTATTTTCAGCAGATTGTGAAATTGGATTATTTAAATAAGCAGCATAATCTTGATTAATTAAATCTAAAACTGAATTTCTTGATGGAATTCTTTCAATAAATTTTGGTTTTGAAATTGATGTAGTTGTAATAATTGAATCTCTTTTATTAGCTTTTTCAATACCTTCAACTGAATAAAGACTTGATGTATCTTGTTCATCTTTTAATTCAACATAATTCATAGCTTCTTCCTTTGACATAACTTTTCTATTTAATAAAGAAACAACATTACTTGGTGGTGAAACTTTTCTTTGAAATAAACTATATTGAGGTTTTGGTGAAAATGGTTTTGGTTGACTATTCCAAATACTAATATAATCTAAATTTGAAGTTTTTAAAGATTGATCAAATTCATCTTTTAATTTAGAATCTTTATCATGGAAAAGAATACTATCAAATTCACGTTTTAATTCCTTTTTAACACCATCATAACCTTCTTCTTCTTTAACAATAACTTCAGTTAAATCATCAGTTCCAACATTTTCATCTTTAACTTTAACTTCATTTGATAATGGAATTGAAGGTAATAATTTAAATTCTGGTTTAACAGAAGTTGATGAATTATTAATATCTTTTTCAATAGTTTTAAAAGATTCAGCAGTTGAAAATGAAGTATTTGAAGTATTTGTTGTACCAGTAGTTATAGTAGCTGAAATAAATGAAGACGAATCTATAGGAACATTATCTAGTTGTTTAACTTTAAATGGACTTGTTGTTTTAATTAATTCTTTCATTTTATTTGGACCTAATAAAATTGGAATATTTTCAATTTTATTTTCAACATTTGAATTTGAATTAATAGTAATTTGATGAAGTTCACCAGGACTTGTAAATTGAACAGGAGTAGCAATACCAAAAGAATTATCAATAAAGGAATCAGTTATTTGAGTAATTGGTGTTGAAATTTTTAAATTAGGTTTTATTTTAATTTGATTTGATGTTGAACAAGTTGAAATTGGTTCTTGAATATTAGTATTAGTTTGTAATTCATCATGTAAAGAAGCATTTTCTAATTCATTAAATAATTCTTCATCATCAATTTCTTCATCTTCACCATTCTTTTGAATTTCATTTTCAATTTCAATTTGTTTATTTAAAATTTGATCTTGTGAATTTGAATTTTCACCAAACATTGTTGTAAAATCATCTTCACTTTTATCATAAATTGGTAAATTAAATTCTTCAAATTTTAAACTTGAATCATTATCATTGATTGATTCATTAACAATTTGATTTGAATCTTGTAAAAATGAAGATTCTTCAAGTGGTTTATCAATAATATTTAAAATTTTATTAATTTTTGGAGTTATTTCATTATCAATTGTAATTTCAGTATTAATAACATTATTCATTGTTGAAATACTTGTATTTGGTATATCAATAACAGAAGTTGGAATAATAATAGTTGAATCAGGTTTAATGAATAAATTTGAATATTCATGATTTGATAAATTTGGAAATTCTTCATTAATTGAAATTTTTGGAGTTATAAAAATATCTTGATTTGAAGATTGATGAGATTGAGCATCATTATAATCTGAAGTTAAAATTGAATTTATATCATTACTAATATTTGAATTAGTTGTACTAATTAAAGGTAAAGTATCTTGTTTTGAATCATCAATTTGTTCTAATTGTTTTGACTTTTCAATTTGTTCTTCATTATTATCATTAATTTCATTATTATTAGTATTAGTATTAGTAGTTGTAGATTCATTTTGAATTTGATTTGAATTTTCTATTGATGGTTCAATTTGTTGAAATTGATTTGAATTTTCAATTGATGGTTCAACAGTTTGTTGAATTTCTTTATTTATTGAATCAATATTTTCAGTATTTTCTTTATTTATTGAATCAATATTTTCATTATTTATTGAATCAATATCATTAATTTCTTTATTATCAAAACTAATTTGACTAATATTTGAAGAATTTTTTTTATGATTAATAACTTTTTTAACATTTTTACTAAATGAAGAAATTATTGATAAACCACTATTAATTGAATTTGATAAAGAAATTTTCTTTTTATGAGTTTTAAAATCATTATTATTATTTTCTAAAGAATTTGAATCTGAATAAGATAAATGAGATTTTAAACTTTGATTATCATCATTATCTTCATTAATATTTTGAATATCATTATTTTCATTAATATTTTGAATATCAGTAATATCATTAAGAGAATCTAATTTAATTGAATTAATTGATTTCATATCATCAATTATTAAAGATTTTTTACTAATATCATCATTTTTAGTTATTAAATTTTTTTCTTCATCTTTTAAAGAATTTAAAGAATTTTTTTTTTTAAGATTTGAATTTAATGATAAATTTTTATTATTTGAATTATTAATATCTTGTTCAAATAAATTATTCATTTCAATTAAAGAATTTTCATTAAAAATATCATTTTTTGATTTAATTTTTAATAAAAATTGTTCATCTTGAGATTTAATTGGAGAAGAATTTAAAGATTTTGAACCTTTTTTATATTCATCATTTTGAATTTGTTTTGAAACATTTGATGAATTTAAAACAAGATCTAATTTTTCTTGTAATGAAATATTATTTTTTTGATTATTAATTTCAAATTTTAAATCTGTATCATCAAAAGAAGATTCATTTGATGAATTTAAATTTGTAACTTTTTTTGGAGAATATAAAATATTATTAATATTTGATTCTGATAAAGATTTCTTATTTGATAAATTAATTATTGAATTATGATGTTTTGGAGGCATTGGAGGTAATAATTGTTTAAATTCAGGATTCCAATTACTTTTAAATTCTTCATCATCATCTTCTTCTTTTAAATCTTCAATAATTGAATTTTCTGGAGTTAAAGATTCATATTTAATAATTTTTGGAGGAGAATTTTCAAAACAAACAGATTTTTTTGATGGAGAATTATCTCTTGATGGTTTTGATTTTAATGAAGAAAAAGTTCTAACAATATTTGAATTTGAGAATTGTTTTGGACCAGAAATTTTTGATAAAGATAAAGTTCTATTTATATGAGTATTATATTCTAATTCATCAAAAGAAGGAATTCTTGGTATATCTTGCATTAAATTTTCTTTTAAATCATTATTAATTGAATTTGAGAAATCTTTGTTAATTGAATCATTGTTAATTGGATCTTTATTAATTGAATCTTTATTAATTGAATCTTTATTAATTGAATCTTTATTAATTGAATTTGATAAATCATTATTAATTGAAGTTATTGATAATCTTAAAGGTTTTATAGGTATTTCATCATTATTTAGACTATTATCTTTATCATCATCTAAAGAGTTATCAAAGTCTAATATTTGATGTAATGAAGAAGAAGAAATATTTTTATCAATAACTTGTAATAAATCTTCTACAGATTGATGATGTTGATTATTAAAGATTGAGGTATTTGAGTTTGAAGATGTCAGTTTAGTCTCCATTATTAAGGGGGTATCAATGTATAGCGAGTGTAAGTAGCAATAGAAACGAATGTATAGAAGTGAGTGTTGTTGTTGTTGAAGTTGAAGTGAAGTCGTGTTTGTTTATTTTTTTTTCTAACCGCTGTCAAAAATTTTAAGGCTGTGTTTACATTTTGGCTCAATTAGGAAATTTGTTGTGGTTACGTTGTGAGGTGTGGATGTCACGTGAGAAGGTTACCCCACTTTTAATTTTAGTAGTGTTGCCCCCACCAATTCTATTAGTTAGTTAGTGGGTAGTGTTGTTAGTATATTGGAGTATAGAGTATCTTATTAGTAGTATGTTATAGGTGTTATGTAAGTATATATTCTACAGCGGTTAATTACAATTGATCTGTAGACACTACTACACTACTACCTATTTAGTATTATGAGGTTCACACAATATTTAATACTCTAGTTAACTAATAAACTAATAGTAAACTTCGAGAATCTATATTTAGTATTTAGTTGAGGGTGTTCTCTCTTCTCTAATGCTATAATTGTAGTTAATGTATGATTGATATTACATTCTAAGCAATTAACATAGCCTCTACCTTAAAAAGCTTCAAAAAGTGAAAAATTTCGTGTTGAATGTTGTAAAAAAATTGAAGGACACGGTTAAATTTCGAGATTTTTTATTATTATTTTCTAACAATTAACTAAAGTATAAATAGTTATTAAAAGTACGTTATTATAATTACTTACCACTTACTACTACCTACTAATATCACCAACTTCAACATCATCAACTCCAAAACGGAATAAATGGTTTTAATTTGATTTGACGAAAAATTTAGAAAATTTAGAAAAAAAAAATTTAAACCGTTGAAATTTTATTACAATTAAAACTATTAACTTCAATAAAATTTAATTAGTAGAAAAGGTATTATAATTACAATCAATTACAACATTATCAACAGAATAACTACCTTATTTATTTATTTTAATTTTTTTTTTGTTTGTGTGTTGTTCATCCAAAAAAAGCAATATTTAATTATACATCTTACCTTTACTTACCCCTATAACAACAGAATTAATTATAAAAGAATAAAAGAGAGAGCAACTTCATTTTTTTTAAATTTATTTTAATAAAGAAAAGATATTTCAATTACCTTTTAATTCTTCTTAACTACAAATCAATTATACAAAAAGGTATGTTCTTTATTTTATATCTTCTTTGGTTTTTTTAATATATGTGTCAAGTTTCAAAAAAAAATCAGAAAATTTTATTTAACCACAAAACAAATTACTAACTTATCTTATAGTTCATCTTTAATCTATTACTATTACTATTAATATAATTTCAATCATCATACCTATTACCACCAAAAAAAAAGCCAGATTTACTTCATTTTTTTTTTAATTTCTAATTTCTAATTTTGTGTTTTTTTTACAATTAATATTAATTTACTCTATAATCTTCATCTCATAATAATTACTAATATCTAATACTTTAACTACAAAATAATTAAAAAATAATGAATAATCAATCTTTTTTACAAATACCTGATTCAAATTCAAATCAAAATTCAAATACAGTACATTCTTCAACTTCTTCAGATTTATTAAATTTTGCAAATAATAATTCAAATAATTTATCAATATCTCCTCAAAGATCTCAATCTCCTTTAGCTAATTTTGGTTCTTCAAATACTCAATCAAATTCAAATACTGGAACTTCTTCAATTGGTTCTTTTAGATCAAGAACTACAAGAACAAGAGCTGGTACTTTACCTTCAAGATTTTCAAATATTTTACCTCAAATTGATCCAAATTCTTTAAATTTAGATTCAATTTCTTTCTCAGATCAATCACAACAAAATTTATCAAATAATAATACAGGTTCAAAAACTAGATTAAGATCTGGTTCTCTATTTGCTATATCTGATTCAAATTCAAATCAAAATTCAACAACTTTAACTAATACAAATACAATTTGGAATGAAAATTCTTCAATAAATTCAAATAACAACACTTATCTATCAAATGGTTCAAGTCCTGCTTTTAATCCTATTATAAATCATGATGATTATAATAATTTACCAACAAGATTAGATTTAAATAATAGAGCTAGAGCTTATTCAACAAATAATTTACCTTTAAATATTAATAATAATGATAATACAAATATTTATAATAATTCAAATTCAATTCAATCTAATTTATTATTTGATCAAAATTCAAATTTACAAGATTCAAATATTCAAACTTTTAATAGACCAAGAGCTTCAACTTATACCCCAATTAATAATCCACAATCACAAAATCCAATTTTATTAGATGATATTGATCCAAGATCAATTAGTTGGACTTCAACTTTTAATGATCCTTCTTTACCTCCAACAAATATTTTATTTTTAACAAATTTACCTTCAAATTTAAATTCTTCTTTAAATTTATTTAATTATTTAATTAAATTTGGTAATTTATTATCAATTAAAACTTTTATTAATAAAGATATGTCTTTAATTGAATTTGATTCTTTAGAATCTTCAATGAATGCAAAAGTTTATTTAAATCATCATTCTTTATTATCAGCTTTTGCAAAAATTTTACCAACTTCTTTACAACAAACTCAACAATCTTTTAATTCAACCCAAATTCAAACTCCAACTTTAATTATTGAAAATTCAATTAATGAAAATACATTTAATGAAATTTCAAATTATACAGTTATTGAAACAATATCTGAAAATCCTGAAATTTTAAATAATATTATTCCTGAATTAATTAATTGTATTAAAAAATTAGGTGTTGAAAATTTAGATTCAATTCATTCAATTATTAAACATTCTTTAAATTATAAAGGTTTTGATAATTTATTTGGTCCATTACCTGATCCAATTTTAATTAGACAATTTGATGCACCAAAATTAAGAGAAATTAGAAAATTAATTGATTCAAATTCTTTAAAAATTGAAGAAATTGAAGAATTATCTTTATCAATGTTGGATGAATTAGCTGAATTATCATCAGATTATTTAGGTAATACAATAGTTCAAAAATTATTTGAATTTTCTTCAGAATCAATTAAATTTATTATGTTAAAAGAAGTTGGTCAATATTTAGCTTCAATGGGTATTCATAAAAATGGTACTTGGTCTGCTCAAAAAATGATTAATGTTGCTGATACTCCAATTCAAAAAAATTTAGTTGCTGAATCAATAAAACCTTATTGTGTTCCTTTATTTAATGATCAATTTGGTAATTATGTTATTCAATGTTCTTTAAGATTTGGTTCACCTTGGAATGATTTTATTTTTGAAGTTATTTTAGCTAAATTTTGGTTAATTGTTCAAAATAGATTTGGTGCAAGAGCTGTTCGTGCTTGTCTTGAAAGTAATGAAACTAATAAAGAACAAACTGCTTTAATATCTGCTTGTATCATTTTACATGCTGAACATTTGGCTATTAATCAAAATGCTTCTTTATTAATTACTTGGTTTTTGGATACTTGTACTTTACCAAATAGACATATTTTATTGGCTCCAAGATTAATACCTCATTTAATTCAATTATGTACTCATAAATTAGCAAGTTTAACAGTTTTAAAAATTTTAAATCATAGAACTGAAATTGAAGCTAAAAATTTAATTTTAAATTCATTATTTGGTTTAATTGATAATAATGAAGAAGAAAATGAAGAAGTTTTAGAAAATAAAATTGATAATGATGAAAAATCAAATAATGTTAAAGATGATGATCCATTAAAAAATTTAAGAGAAATTTTAAAAGATTGTAATCATGGTGCATTATTTATTTATAAAGTTTTATCAAATCCTTTATTAGAAGATGATTTACGTCAACATATTGTTAAACAAGTTCGTTCAGTTTTAATTGAATTAAATGTTTCATCATATCAAGGTTATAAAAGATTAATGGATGAAGTTGGATTAAATAATAATATTAGTAATAATAAATTAAATTCAACAAATGGTTCAAATTTTGGTATGACAAATTTAAATCCAAATGAATCAAGACATTCAAGAAATCCTTCAATTAATGGTCATTCAAGAAATAGATCAAGAAGTGGTCCACAAAGTTTTAATAATAAAAGAAATAATTCTATTTCAAATTCAAATTCAAATACAAATGTTAAGAATTTTTCAAATAATAATAATATTGGATTTGATGGTAATAATAATTTTAATCAAGTTAATTCAGTAATGCAAAATATTCCAATGATGCAACAAAATTCATCAACTGATCAATTTCAAACACAATATTATCAACAACAACAACAACCAACATCTTCAAATCAACAATTTATGAATAATGTTAATTCTAATAATAATGATTTATATTTCTATAATGATGGTTCCCAACAACAACATCAATTTATGAACAATTCTCAAATCCAACAACAACAACAACAACAAATGTTGAATTATGATGATGGATTTGGAGGATCTATGTATTCAAATGGGAATGGTAATGATGGTATGACCAATTCAGATTTCAATATCAATATGATGAATATGCAAATGGGTATGAATATGAATGGAAATTTGAATAGTGGTAATTATATGAATAATGCTGGTAATAATCAATTTAATTATGGAACTACACAATATTAATTTGTCTTCTTATCTTATTTAATGTTATTTTTTAACGGTTTAACTTTCTAGAAAGTTTAATGAAACCATATACAATCTATATATAGTTAATGAAATGAGTTTATGATAATTGATTTGTTGTAAAATAAAGTAAAATAAAGTAAAATAAATTTTAATTTCGTCACGTGACTTTTTTATTTTTTTTCTTTTGTGCAAAAAAAAATTGTTAAAATCAAAAATCAAAAACAATTAAAAGAATTTAATTTGATTTAATTTAGTTTTCCAAAGTTTCAATTCAAGATCTCTTTTTATTTCATTAATTCAATCTGTTGATTCCCATTTTTTTAAATAACTAGAAGATTTCTGTGTTTTTCCCTTTTTTTTGTGCAATTTTTTGTTAATTTAAATAGTCTTCAGGTGATATTATCTATTGGAGGCGTTGATTGATTAAAGATCCTGTTTTACACCAAAATATAATAAGTTCAGGCTTTACTAGATTGTGTTGGTGTTTCGTTACTGGTCCAATTGTATTTGATTAAAGATTCTTTACTTGATTTCATATTGTCCAATACGTTTTAACTACCTTTAGTTGTTTGGTGTTTTTTTGTTTATTTTTAGTGGAGAAATTTATATTTAACTTTTTGTGAATTCACTATCAATTACTCAAAAAGAAGACTAAAGCATTTGTCAGTGTTGGTACATACTTTAATAACGTTAACTGTTACCCATCAGATCTGATTTTATTGATTTTGTCAGATATTTTGATTCATTGTCTACTAAAAGTACAAATCTTTAAACCCCTTTGTGTTCTATTCTAATTCAACAAACAACCAGTTCCAAAAAACCTTCATTTGAACCTATAAGAAACCCAAAATATGGAATTAGATTGTGATATGACAAATAGTTTAGATACTTCTGTATCTAGTAATTCAAATGATGTACAGACAACAAATAATAATAATAATGGAATTGATTCTTCAAATCACAACAAAATTTCAACTTCAAATACACTGAATAAAATTAAACAAGGAACTGATGATATTAATATGGATATAAGAGATGATACAATTGTTCATATTAATGATTTATCAAATAATAATTATAATTCCTCAAATAATCAATTTGCATACTCACAAGACCCTAATTTAATAATGTCATTACCTCCTGAAATTTTATTATTAATATTTCAAACTTTATCAAAACATGATTTATGTAATTTAATGACAGTTTGTAAATGTTGGGCAAATTTAATTGTTGAACTGATTTGGTTTAGACCTAATTTAACAAATGTTAAAATAATTCAAAAAATTTCTAAAATTATGAAATTAGATAGAAATAAAACAATGTGGAATTATAGACAATTTATTCGTCGTTTAAATTTATCATTTGTTTATGAATATGTTAATGATGATTTTTTAAATTTATTTGAAGGTTGTTCAAATCTTGAAAGATTAACTTTAGTTAATTGTTCTAAAATTTCAAAAACTCCAATTATTTCAGTACTGAGAGGTTGTACTAAATTACAATCAATTGATATGACAGGTGTTAGAGATATTGATGATGATATTTTTAATACTTTGGCTGATAATTGTAAAAGATTACAAGGTTTATATGCTCCAAATTGTGAAAATGTTTCTTTTAATTCTTTAATGAATATAATAACTTCTTGTCCTCTTTTAAAAAGAATAAAAATATCTGATAATTTAAATGTTAATGATGAAATTTTATTAGAATTAACAAAGAGATGTCGTTCATTGATTGAAGTTGATATTCATACATGTGTATCAGTTACTGATATTGGATTAGAAGCTTTATTTTTAAATTTAGATCAATTAAGAGAATTTAGAATATCACAAAATGAAAATATATCAGATGCATTTTTAAAAAATTTAAAAGATTCAACAATGTTGGATCGTTTAAGAATAATTGATTTTAGTGGTTGTTCAAGAATAACTGATAAATTAATTGATAAAATTGTTAAATCTGCTCAAAGATTAAGAAATGTTGTTTTATCAAAATGTTTAAATATTACTGATGCTTCATTAAGATCATTAGCACAATTAGGAAAATCTTTACATTATCTTCATCTTGGTCATTGTGCTCATATAACTGATGCAGGTGCTGTTCATTTAATAAGGAGTTGTAATCGTTTACAATATATTGATTTAGCTTGTTGTATTCAATTAACAAATCAAACATTAGTTGAATTATCACAATTACATCGTTTAAGAAGAATTGGATTAGTTAAATGTTCAAATATTGATGATTCAGGGTTATTAGCTATGATTCAACGTCGTGGTTATGATGATACTTTAGAAAGAGTTCATTTATCTTATTGTACAAATATTGGTGTTTTCCCAATTTATCAATTATTAAGAACATGTCCAAAATTAACACATCTTTCATTAACTGGTATTCATGCATTTTTAAGGCCAGATATAACAAGATTTTGCAGACCAGCTCCTACTGAATTCACTCCTAATCAAAGACATCAATTTTGTGTATTCTCAGGTCAAGGTGTTAAAGATTTAAGAAATTATTTAAGTCAATTTTATGAACATATGTTATTACAACATGGAATTCTGCCTGATCAAGTAAATAATGAACAAGCTGGTGCAATTTTCAATATTCAAAATCCCATAGTAGAAGATGAAGATTTAGATGCAGGTGAAGATGAACAACAACAATTACCTCCAAGACCACCTCCACAACATCAAGCTCTAGCAATGCCACTCAATCAAGTTAGACTGGATCAAATTAGACATAGAAATCAAATTCAAGTTCAGAATCGAAATCTGATTGGTGATCAATTCCCATTAGCTCCTCCACTAGCAGATGCTGATGTAATAGTGAATCAAATAGATATGATTAGAAGAGCAGCACAACATGACCCTAGAGCTGCTCTGGCATTAAGAATTGCAAATATGGATAGAAATGATATTCATGAACATATAAGAGAATTAGCAGCAGGACAGCAAAATGTCAATATGAATCAAGGACTTGGTATTAATTTAAACAATCAAAATAATGTTGCTCAACAGCCAAATGAAGAAGGAAATGAAGATGTTGAAATGGAAGAATAATTTGAACTAATGAAATACACAAAATTTATACACATAACACTTGGTGTATAATTGAAAATTAAAATATTTATGAAACAAATACATAATGAATTAATTTAATTTAATTTAATTTAATTTAATTTATGTTTGCTTTAATTATATTGTAGATTCGTTAATATGAACTTAACCTACAAAAAACAAATAATATTAAAATATATAGTAAAACATTAAGGGAAAGAATTGAAAACGAAAAATATTATAGAGTTATTAATTAGTACTTGTCATTCATTAAACATTAATTAAAAGAGTGGAGTGTGTTTCAATTTATTATTGAATCAACTTTTTTGTTAGTATGTATGTTATTTAAATCTGAATTTAATGGTTTTAAAACATGTGAATGATTCGTTGACTCTCTTCTTGAATCACCAATGTTAATAGTATTTATTAGACTTTCTCTTACTCTTCTAGCTGATTGAAGTGCTTTTATAATTTTTTCTTTATTCTTTAATTCAGTTTTCAGTTCAAATATTTCATCTTCTTGTTCTCTTAATAAAGAATCCATTTCAGTTCTATTTGCATGTTTTGATGGTGAGAATATAGTAGTATTATCCATTGTCTTTTGTTGTTTATTTGGTGATGATTTCTTTGTTTCTAATTTTAATTGATTTTCTAAATGATTGATATATGATTTATATTCATCAACTTCAGCTGTCATAGTCTTAAATAATTCTTCAATCTTTAATATTAAATTATCTTGACATTCCATCATTGATTCATTATTATTGGCCTTGTTCATTATATCATTAATAAGATCATTTTTGAAAACAACATGTTCAGCATTTTTATCATCAATTATTCTTTTATAATGTTCTAATCTTTCTATTAGTATACGATTTTCAGATGTTAATTGTGCAAATTCATCATTCATTTTAGTAATATCAGTTGAAATATTTTCGTTAGTAACTTCCATTGATAAATCGGGTATACTCTCTAAATAACTTGATCTTGTATTATTTAATTTAATTTCAGCAATTTCTTGCTTTTGTGATTCAACTTGTTGTTTTAATTTTTCAATTATTCTATCTTTTTCAGTTGTCATATCAACTTCATTTTTCTTTACTGATAATGAAATATTTTTAGCTCTTGCAGCAAATCTTATTGTATTAACGGTTTCAGCTAATGCATTTTGACTTGTATGAATTGTACAAAGAATACCAACAACAGCATCACCAGATAAAGCAGGTTGTAAAATTCTTGTTAATTTAGAATCTCTATAAGGTATATGACCCATACTTGTTGTTGGTGATGATAATTTAACAATAACACTACCTAAAGCTAATAATGATTTATTAATAAATGAACCTTCTTTTCTTCTTTCTTGTTGACCTGTTGCTCTTTCTGAACCAGCTAAATCACATAATGATAATGTACTAAATGTTTCAATACCAGTAATTTGATTCATAATATTAACTCTAACAAGTACTATAGCATGAGATCTTGAACTTCTTGTATTAAAATCAGTTTCACCAGTTCTTCTATTTTGATTACCTTTATTAATAAAATCTAATAATTCTTGTTCAGTATTAACTGGTTCTTCAACTAAACCAATTACTTTAACACCATAATTTGGAACATCTCTAATTTTTAATTCAGATTGATTAGAAGAATTATTTAAAACAGGATTATTCATTTGATTAATGTTTAATAAATCATAAATTCTTTCATTATAAATTTCAAGATAAGAAACTTTTAATTCATATTTATAAACTTCATTATCAGAATTTTGAATATGAGAAAATATTTCATTTACAGATAATGGAATGACACCAGGTTCTTCTCTTGTACCTGACATAGAATAAGTTTTACCTGAACCTGTCATACCATATGCAAAAACAGTAGCATTATAACCTTCCATTAATGATTGAATTAAATTTTTAACAACTTTATCATAAACTTGTTGATTTGTAACTGTTGGTTGAAAAACATGATCAAATTTAAAATCACCTACTTCATTATGTTGGATTGTATCATTTTGTAATAACCAAGGATCTTTTAAAAATGTATCAGATGGTTTAGCTCTAATTGCAACAGATATTGTACCAGTATATGGTTGAGATGGAATTGCAAAAGAAGGAGTTGTAGGTCTTGAAGAACCAAATGAAAGACTACTTGAAGGTCTGCTTATTCTTTCCTTTACTGGTGATACTTGACTAACACCTGATGATCCACCATGTCTTGAACCTAATCTAGAAAGACTTTGAGGTGTTTGTGTTCTTGAAGACAGACTTGAATGAGGTCTTAAAGAAGGTGTTGATGGTGCATTTAGACGTTGACCTCGTCTTGAAGGAGTTTGACTTCTTGAATACATAATCTAGTTAAAGGAGATTAATTCTATTATACCCTTTCTCTGGTCTTGTGATTATGGTAAAGCAATCCTAAGATCTTTATGTAATTTAATTTTGTTTGGTTGTTCATTTTGAAGTGAAGTCTATTTTTTTTTTTTTATAAAAAATGTAAACAAACAAATTTGGATATGGATTTCCTTTTTGGGACTGAAATACAAAAAATCAAAATTTCCAACATTTGAATTTAATTTTGTAATATTAACGTCAATTGAGTTAAACTGATTAGTATAACAAGTACTAGTTACTACAAATGATTTCTTGTTGTATTTAAAAAAGATTTTTTTTAAAAAAATAAGTAAAATAATTAGTAAATTAATTTATAGGATATAAAACTCAAGATAGATAGAATAAAAATATTTTTTGTTTGTGTTCTTTAAATATACAAAATTACAATGTGATTAACAAATGAATCCCCCTCTCTTTTAGATTTAGATTTAGATAGCAGTAGCTAATCCAACAGCATCATTTTCTAAATCATAAATAGAATAGAATTTTCTTAAGAATGAATCACCAATAATAGCTAATGGACCAATTGGAGCTGGGAAATCCATTGGAGTAAAGGCTGAAATACAAGAACCTGAAACTTCTAAAGTATAATCATATGGAGAAATTGTGAAGTTGTAACCATTGAAGTTAAAAGTTAAATCTGGTAATGAATCTCTTGTATCACATTCAACAGCGTATTGACCTGACCAACCCTTCTTAGCACCAATTTGGGCATTTAAGATTTCAGCTAAACCAGATGGTAAAGCAATTAAAGAGGTACCAGTATCAATAGCAGCACCAGTGTTTTCTAATTCAGCATATTCATCACCTAAACCAATACCATTGAATTTAACTTCCCAATAAGCTTTACGACGAACTGGTAACCAAGTAATTTTACCTTTGAATTTGGTATCATCATAACCACCAAAAGTAGCTAAACCACCATCTTCAGTTTTATCAGCATCACCTAAATAGAAGGCAAATTGTTTCTTATCTAATAAACCATGACTAATAGCATTATAGACAGGTGGAACAACTTTATCAACTGAAATAGTATCATAAGCTAAACCTAAAATACCATCGAATTTACCAAAGGCAAAAGCTAAACCTGGTTCACTTGTAGCTTCAGCAAAATCTTGTTTTGGAATAATTAAATCACCTAATTGAAGAGTATCTTGAGAAATATAACCTTCTAAAGAACCTGAACCATATTGAATAGCAAATTCAGTACCATTAGCTTTATAAGTTGAAGATTCATCATGATCATATTTAGTATGTAAATAACAAGCTAAAGAAGAACAATCTTTACCTGGAACCCATAAATTTGAAGAACCAGTATCTAAAATAACTTTAAATGGTTGACCTGGAGTACCGATTTGAATTTCAGTAAAATATTGAGCATTTAAATAATTTGTTAAAGGGGTATCATGACCAGCTTGTGGTTGAACAAATGGAATCATTGAAGCATCAGGATAAGCTTTTTGGAATAAACCAATATATTTTTGACCCATTTCTAATAAATGTTCTTCAAAAGTAGTTTCTTTTAAACTATCATCAAGAGGGTTTTTATAAATTTTAGCAGAATGAACTTTAGCATCAACAAAAGCTGATAAAGAAGCAAGGATAGTTAATCCTAAAGAGAGTGATAATTGCATAGTATATTAATTAATGAATGAATAGATACAATTCAATTAATAAAAGGTAAATAATTAAGATAAAAAGAAGGGGCAAAAAGTCTATTTGTGTATTTTTTAATTTTGCCTCCCAAAAAGATTGCTGGCTTCTGAATTAGGTAATAGCACGTGACCTAGAGGGAGATAAGAGGATTGGGAGTTTTGTTAGGTGAAGTGAGTTAACTACTAGACAATTAGTTATTAGGTAATATGAATGTTATTATTTCTAAACATATACTGATCACTGAAGCAATACCATAACTATTAACTATCCAAATCTCTATTTTTGGTGAGATGACTTTGATAATTTTCTTTGTGTCAAAAATCCAAATTTCCAAAAACACGTGAAAAATCTGTCATTTTCAGTGATGTTGTATTTGATAGTGCTCTAATTCCTTCAATATTGTAGTAATTGGAATATGAGAAAGATTGACATAAGACACCCAATAGATACTAAATAAAACTCTTTCTAACCTAACCTGTAACATAACATTTTCCCACTAGAATATACCAATCCAATACCATCTCTGCCTAAACAACAACACTCCCAGACAGAGAACGCTCCCCGGAACAACACTTACCAACCACTCAGCTCTGATTGGCTACAATTTCAGGCCAAATGGTACTTTCCGGGACCGAATGACTGACTTTAAAAAAATTGGAGCTTAACGATTTAAATACAGAAAAGAATCCAAATTATCATCACATTACATTTTATTGAACAAATCAACACTACACACAATGTTTGCTTCACGTTTAGGTTTAGGTCTAAGAGGTGTCAGAAACTCCTTCAACTTGATCTCAAAGAGATCCATCAACACAGTAAAGACTTCAATCGCTCAAGAAGATTCAATCTTAGTTGCACAAAGAAAGAATAGACCATCTTCACCACATTTAACCATTTATCAACCTCAAATAACTTGGTATATGTCCTCAGTTCATAGAGTTAGTGGTGTTATCTTAGCCTTTGGTTTCTATGGTTTAACTTGTTCTATTGGTATTGCTCATTTATTAGGTTATAATATGACTACTGATGATATTGCAAATTTTATTCATTCATTCCCTGATTCAACTATAATTGCTGCTAAATTAGGTGGTGGAGGTTTATTCTTCTTCCATTTCGCTAATGGTATTAGACATTTAATCTGGGATTTAGGTAAAGAATTAACTATTAAAGGTGTTTATAGAACTGGTTATTCAGTATTAGCTTTCACCGCTGTTGTTACAAGTATTTACACTTTCTTATTCTAAGAAAAAACACATACCTTATAACCTAAAAGATATATTATAATGATTCAAATTAATGAAATTAAACTTATTTGGAATGGATTTCATTAAATGGAAGAAATTAAAAATTTAAAAATATCAATCAATCAAATTCAAATAAATCAAAGTATTCATACATTCATCATCCACATTTAATCATATATCACACATATAATCATTCCATGTTCCTTTTAGTTCTTAGAGTAATATCTACAAATACAAAGAGAAGATAAATTTAAAGTAAACAATATTCATCTTTTTTTTTAATTCTCATCTATATTCACACTTATTATTCAAATTTATTTTTATATAAACTTATTGTTTATCATGACTTGTTATTCCAACAAATATATTATTTATTTATTATTAAAAAATTAAAACTATAAATTATTCCATATTTATAACTATTGTTGTATTTTTATTGTAAAATTCAGAATTTCTTCTATTTAATCTTTTAAAGATTCTATTATAATGAGAGAAAATACTTTTAGGCAGAGAAGTTAAAAAGTGATTATACTTAATAGCATTACATAACACATACACCTGAATTGTAAATTTGTAATGATCTTTCAATTTATCAAATACAGCCTTGTTAAACTAATAAATCAAAGATCATTAATTATCCTTTGGTTATGTAGCATTTACAATTCTGGCTTTCTTTTTTTTTTTTTTTTTTTTTTTTTGGAGAATGCTTACCAAAATTTACGTAACAATTTTTAAATGATTTGAAAATATTTATAAAGAGATTAAAAGAATCAAATAGAACTTTCTTGTTTGAATTCTATTCAATAATAGAGGGAGTATAAATTAAACTTCATTTGTCTTATTTTCTTTCCTGGATTTTTTTTTTTGGAAGAAGTATTAAATGATAAGTAATTCATTATCAAAATCATTATCATTATTAAAAAATTCAAATTATAATAGATTAAATATTCAATTAAATTCAATAAGATTATTATCAACATCAAATAAAATGGTTAGTCCAAGAACAATTTTAAAATATTTTATTGCTTTACAACAAGAAGAAGGTGTTGGAGCAAAAGTTCGTAGATCAATTGGTACAATGAAGATGAGAAATTTTTCACCATTTTTAATGTTAGATCATTTTAATGTTCAACCACCAGCAGGTTTCCCAGATCATCCTCATCATGGACAAGAAACAATTACATATATTTTAGAAGGTATGATGGCACATGAAGATTTTACAGGTTCAGCAGGTGTTTTAAAACCTGGTGATTTACAATTTATGACTGCTGGTAAAGGTATTGTTCATAGTGAAATACCTGTTAAAACTGAAGATGGTAAACCATGTACAGGTATGCAATTATGGGTTGATTTACCAAAAGAATTAAAAGATTGTGAACCAAGATATAGAGATTTAAAAGATGCTGAAACACCAATTGCAAAATCTGGTGAAAATGGTGATGAAATTAGTGTTAAAGTTATTAGTGGTGAATCATATGGTATTAAATCAGTTCAAGATTTAGCTTATACACCAGTTGATTATTATGATTTTGTTGTTAAACCTGGTAATTCAATTGAACAAGAATTTTCAAAAGATTTTAATGTATTTTTATATATTATTGATGGTGAATTAGAAATTGAAAAAAGAATAATTCCAACTTATGGTGCAGTATTTTTTAATAGAGATGGTGATTCAGTTATTGTTAAAGTACCAGAAACACAAAAGAATTCTACAAGATTTGTATTAATTGGAGGACAAATGTTAGATCAACCAATTGTTCAACATGGACCATTTGTTGAAACAACAAGAGAAAAGATGTATGAAGTATTTATGAATTATCAAACTGGTAGTAATGGATTTGAAAGAGCTAAAGGTTGGTATTCAAGAATTGGAGGAGGATTAGATGAACATGATATTTTAGTTGAAAAGGCTAATAAAGAAGCTATTGAATTAGAAAAGAAATATGGAGTTCAAAGTCAAATTCATAAAAGAGATGAATTATAATTGCATTTAGTTTTATTTATTCTTTATTTATTTGTAACAGTTTAGTTATATAGTTATTATATGTTTTTGTTAATTAAACTTTTTTTTGACACATTTGATTGATGTTAACTGTATCCCACAATTGTACATATATAGTCAAAAAATTTCAGCCAATGAGAAGCGAGGAAATCACCATTATTCCCAATTGGCGCAATCTCGAGGAAGAATATTTCCTAATTGGGGAATTGCATATTTTGTATCTGCCTAATTAGGAAAGAAAGGCGTGAGGTTCTCTCGAGGGGCATGACTATATAATTAAAGAAATGAGAACAATTGAGTAGATAGTTTGTGATAAGATGTGATTGTAGTGTAGAATAGGGGGCAGAGATAGCAGATATACCCTATGTCTCAACCACTAACCTCTAAACTAAAGAACGGTAGAAGCGTTACTCAAACAGCCAATGGTAGCCCACACAAATTCTATTACTGAAGGTCAAAATGGATCGCGGGAACTGGATCTTCTTCCCGGTAAAGTTTATGGTTTTGACACTTTGAGAAATTGTGTTGGTGTTAGTGTTCAGTAGAAGGTGTTCAGCAGTGATAGTGACACCAACCACATACAACAGACACACACTCAACACCAAGTACTCCAGCTCTATTTACTACTTGATTGACAGATTGACAGCGAACGAAATTGACAGGTCAGAGGGATTGGCGCAGACAAAGTTTCCCAATGCGGTAACACTGAAAAAAATCAGTTCAGTTTTTTTAGTTCTGAATTATTTGAATTTGTGGGAAGGAGTTTGAAAGTTTTAGAGATACAGTTGTGCTTTTGTTGTTAGTGAGTGTGTAGTCTACTTCAATGGTGTCAACTCTACCTTTTAGCATCACTTACAACACAACAAAACATCGATGTTGCTCTGTAATATCTGCCACCTACAGTATTCTCTCGCTTACGCAATTCTCCCAATTAGGAAGTTTTCGTTTTTTGCGCCAAAATTTCTCTTTATTTTTTTTCTTCTTTTTAAAATTCATTTGTTTAAATACAGAAGCAAATCTTCCAAAAAGGACTTTAAGTCTGTTTATCAATTAATCTTTGATATATTTAAGTTTAGTTCATATAGAATCATTCTCTTCAACCAGATGATCAGAATGAACATCAATTCTACAAAGTCCTTCATCCCTATAGCTCCATTACCTACACCCTCGCACCATCACCATCATCATCAAAATATAGCTATAGCTCCAAAGAAGATACCAAATTCAAATTCAAATAACAACAACACCAATAATAATTCTAATAACAATAATGGCTCAAAGAATGCTAATACCAAAGCTCATTCCATTGCTTCGAGTCATACCTCTTCAAACTCAAACTCATTAACAAATCTTCATCAACATGTAAAGATTCAACCACAACAAAATAATATTTCAAGATCTAATTCAAATATTTCAATTTCTTCTTCTTCAAATATTACAAAACAAATGAATTCTATTGATTCTGTTTCAAAAAATTCAATTAAATCTAATATTCAACCTCAAAATTCAAATCAAAATATTGCTTCAAAATCAACTTTAAATTCAAATTCAAATTCAAATTCTTCAAATAATTTAAAAGTTTTAAATAATACTTCAACTTCTAATTCTTCTGCAAATAGTCCAAAGAATTCTTCACAAAATAAATATTCAGCTGTTCAAGATATTAAAGAATCAAAATTAATTAAACATGATTTAGCTGCTTTAATTCTTAATGCAAATTTAACAAAATTAAGTGCAAGTAGTCTGAAAGAAATGATTGACCCAATTCAATTAAGAACTGAATTAGATAATGCAATTTTTGAAAATGATAATTTAAAAACTATAATTTCAAAAATTAAGTATGAAATTGATCAATTTAATAAAAAGAATCAATCAATTGATCCTTCAGTTATTATTAATAATGGTTCAACTTCTCCAATTGAAACAACTCCTTCTATAACAAGTTCAACAACAACTAATACTAATACCCCAAGTACAGCAACAGCAACTCCAAATACAGATAATAATAATTCTAATACAACTACTTCTGCTATGCCAATTCCAAAACCAAAAAGAACTTATAAAAAGAAAAAGAAGTTAACTCAAGCTTCTCCATCTCCAATGTCAACAAATCCATCAATGACTTCTTTAAGTTCAATGGTCTCTGCTGCAACTTTAAATAACAATAAATCTAATAACAATAAGGACGATACTAATAATATTGATGAAATAATGAATGATTTAACAACTTTAATGAATAATGAAATTTCTACTACAACTACAACTAATACAACAACTAATAATAATTCATATTCAACTCCAATTTTCCATAATGATTCAATTTCAATGACAAGTGGTAGTACTACTTCAACTCCAAGTGCATTTGATGTTGGTTCAACTCCAAGTTTTGATAGTTATGAAAATAATACTTTAAGTACTTCAACAACTATTTCAACTACTAATACTAATAGTAGTAATAATTTAAATACTTTAACAACTCTTAATGAAGATTCAACTGATTTATTTGATATTGATGATAATGTTAAATATATGTATTTAAAACAAGCTACATCAAATATGGTTGCTTTATCAAATTCTTCAAATTATATTAATGATAATGATAATTTTTCAGGTTTAAATCCAAAAAAGAAAAGAAAAAGTGTTAGTTCTCATAATAATAGTTCAATGTCTCTATCAAGTTCATTAATGGAACAAATTCCAAGTTCAATTGGTAATAATAACTCTAATACTACAACTTATATTGATTCAGTTAATGATAATAATGATAAACAAATGGCATTTTTAATGCAAAGAGATGATAGTATTTTAATTGATGATTTTATTAATTTTAATACTGCAACTACACCAACTTCAACAAATGGTGAATATTAATGATCTCTCTCTATATGTGTGTGTGTTTAATGAAGAAATCATGTGTGTTTTTTAATGAGGAGAGAGAAAGAATGAAATGAAATTAAGGATGTTTCTTTGATTGATTATAGAAATTACAGGACCTTTGTTTTTTTTGTTATAGGCCTCAAATTTTTTTTATGTTATTGTTAATTATGAAGATGGATTCAAACTTTTGAATACCAATTATGACTAGAGAAAGAAATGAAATAGAAAGAAAAAAATATTAAAAATTATGCTAAAAAAAAGAATAAAAAAGTTGATTTTATTATTTTTGTTTATAAGCTTTTAAAAGTTAAGTTTCTCAGATTATACCTTATTTTTTTTTTACAACTACTACTACTATTATTATTTTATTGTTATTAATGATTTCAGACCCTTTTTTTTACAATATTTTTTATGACCTAAGAAGGCAATCAATTTTTTAAAGCCTCAATGATGATTATGATTATGATGAATGATATTTATTAACATCTTTTTTAAAGCTTAATATCTAGATTATATATACCAAAGTCCAAATCAATTATTTTTTTTACAACTATTATTTTTTTTTTTACCAATTATTATTTTTTAAACCTTTTATTATTACTTTTACTCTAATTTATTTTATTTCTAATGTGTTTACTTTATTTTACTTTTATCTTATTTTATTTAAAAATTAATTAATGTTTTGTTCTATTTTCTTTATAAATATTTGTATCTGTATTTCAGTCCTAAAACGGTAATTACCCCATTAGTATTTGTTTACATTTTCAAAAAATTCAAAAAGAAAAATAAAAAATTACTTTTATAAACTTCTTCTAATATTTTAATTTAATCAAATCATTAATTAAATCTACCAATGTCATCTACACAATCCAAATCTGCACAACTGAAAGCAGTTCAAATGTCACATCTTGCATCACAACTTAATACATTATCTAAAAATGTTGAAGAATTTGATTATTTATTAAATCAAACAATACGACAATCAAAATGGATTGAACAATTAGGTAAATTACATGGTAGTTTATTTATGGCAAGTTCTAAAGTATTTGAAATGGAATTGGAGAATGATCAAGAACGTGAAATTGAAGGTGATGATGAAGTTGAAGAACAAGTTGAAGAACAACAGATTCAAAATCAAGAATAAAAATGTTTTTTGCCTCAGGTTTTTTGAAGAAATACGTGATGAATTTATGAACTACTACTATATTTACTATTAAAATATAAAGATTTAATAATATTAATGACATTTATTGGTAGAAAAGAAAACAACATAAACAAACCATTCTTTTTTTTTTGTAATAAAAGGATAATGATATAAAGGAGGAAAAAAATACACACAACAAAAGAATTAAAATACATAAAAGGTTATAAATAGATGATCATAAAATTGGATTTTTATTATTATTATCTTTGAAGACTTGATCTTTTAACAGCTTCAGCTAATTCAGGTCTTTTACTCTTTTCTAATTCATCAATACAAGTTTTAAAATCAACCCATTTTCTATTTCTTTGTTTTGATTCAGGATATTCATCAAATTCTTTAGTTATTTTCATTTCAAAGAAATGATATTCAGTTTTTTGAATTTTATCTTTCTTTCTTTCATCATCAATATTATTAAATAAATGTCTCATATCATTAATCATTCCTAAATCTTTAATAATATCACCAATTACACCAGCTTCTTCCCAAGTTTCTCTAATAGCACTATCCATATAACTTCCTTCATCAGATTCAATACCACCTTTTGGAATAATCCATTTATTTTTATGTTTTGAAGAAGAAATCATTAAAATTTTTGAATTATCATTATTTAATATAACACAACCTGCAACCATTCTATAACCATTTTCAGGATTATAAAGTTGATTTTCTCTACCTTCTCTTGAAGTCTTTGTACGAACAAAAGAAGTTGATGAAGAAGATCTTGATTCAGTATCGTATTTTGTTATGTTTGATATTAGATTATTTGTTGGATCTGACATTTTAATATATGATAATGTTGATAATAGGGTTCAAAAGACAATGGGAAAGACAATAAGAATAACAACAACAACAAAAATTTAGTGGAGAAGGATAAAGTGATATAAATGAATATATACTTTATGTATCCAACTATAGGGATTGTAAATGAATTAACTGTAGAGTTAAGATGAATTCAAAGAACTAAAGAATTAAAAGAGAAAGAAACCAAACGATATTTTTCCATTTTTAAACCAACATTTTTTTCTTATTTTTTTAGGCTGGATTTTTTCAATATTTTTTTTCAATTGGGCTCGTGGGCTGCCAATTTCTGTTTGGAGTTGAGTTGAGTTGAAGGGAGTGGGTTGGTAGAGGCTATGATTGTTAGTAGTTGGTACTATGTGTAGTGAGAGTACAGTACAGAAGAAGGTGTTACTACTCTTTCAAATTACTGCTACTTGTCCTCTTCAAATAGCAACATAGTATTAGTAATTAGCGCATGTGATTGGATGGTACTGACGCTTTTTCTTTCAAAATTAATAGTCAATAGTCATAACTTGCAACTTCGATAATTATTAGCTACTAATTCATTAAAAAAGGATTAAATTAAATAAAATAAATATTGTATAATGTAATCAACCATGTTTATAAAAGATATATAATGAAAGAGATAAAATAACCCAGTATAATAAAAATAAAAAATCCAAAATAAATAAATAGTAATAAATAAAATAGAACTTCAAAATGATAATTATGATTGTAATCTAAATTTTAACTTCAGCATCATTGTTAATCTTGAGTGGATTATAGACCAGTATAATGTTAATATTGAACATGATCATGAACTTTTATCAGTTTCTTGTCATCTATATTTGAACTATAATTCAATGATCTTGATAAACTTCTCTGTTAATAATATTGAAGCAATCATTAAACCCAATCAATCTTGTTTCTTTATAATGGTAAACCTATATGATAATATTGATGTGAAAGTTCAATCCATAATCAAATAGACGCTTAAATCAAAAGTTAACTCTATTATTTGGAGAACTTGGCATCATTTTAAGAACAGTATGTTCATTATTTGAAGTAGCAGTATTATTACCAACATTTGACATATCTTTATCACTGTTACTTGAGATTGAATATTCAGAACTCATTGAACCTTGTCTTGATTTTTTACCACTTGGAATTTGAACTTCACGTGAATTATTGTACATAGTAGTTGAACTACCAGAAGTTAAACCCATACTACTTCTTCTAGTTGAATTAATTTTGTTGAAATATTTATCAAAGATTCCTGACATTGCTTTAGTTATAATTTGTAATTTGTAATTTGTAATTTGTGATAAACAGAAGAAAAATAGAAGAGAAATTGATCTCTATTTATATTCAAAATTTAATGCTATTTGTAATCTTAATAAACATCTATCATAATTACTAATAAATTCTAGAAAATATTATAAATTGTCATTTTCTATTTGATATTTGTCATTTTTTGGTGATGTTTTCTTTTTAAAAGAATTTCCCCTCTTTAAATTTAATTGCTTCGGCCGAAACTGCTGCTAACGGACTTAACTCTATCTATGATTGCTCTATAATTAATATGGTATTAGTAGTAGTAGTAGTAGTAGTAATAGTAGTTAATAGTAGTAGTTAGTAATAGTAGTGGTTATTACTTCTTAGTACTTACTTATCATCAAAAGAAAGTGCTAATCAATTATGCAAAGTTATCAAATATTACTCCTTTGGAAATCAATTGCTTAATTGCTTTAACAAAATTGACACAAAAAGCTTTTCATTATATTGATCTAGTGATACTTCATTATGTGGTAAGATCTAGATATCTACTCCTTTAATGAGTCAGAACTAATTGATATCTACTAGAATTATTAATGTTGTTGTCAGGTGGTTCACAAATTCACAAACTAATTTAATCCTTGATATCTTTTGATTGCTCTATTGCTCTCACGTTTAACTGCTTAGCAAATATATGATTTCTATATTTCTATCATGAAAGGAATTGGCATTAATCAAAATTCAATAATAGATATCACAAACATTTTAATCTAGAATAAACAATTGTTAAATATAAAACTTTAAAGTTAATTTTAACTAGATAAAACTAAATCCTAGATAAATTTTTCAAAAATGTTAATCTACTTCATTGCTATTTATTATTGATTTAATACTTAATTGAACCAATGAACCTCTTTGTATATCTAATTCAATCTTTCAGCCTTGTTATTTAATTTCAGTGTAAAAAGTTATAAGAAATTTAACTAAATAGTACACTAGTCATAGTATATGAACCCATAAAATCAAACAAAAATATATCCATGTCAAAAACTTTGTTATAATAGATAAGAATTTTTATACATAAAACAATTGATTAATGCATTAATGCATCAATATTATTAGGGATTAATATATTTTTAATCAGTATAAATAATTATGGTAAAATTTTAATATTATAGACTTTAAATTCTCACGACTACTATTACAAAATTTAAACAAGACAAGTATAGTACAAAATATCTTAATAAACCTGGTTTCTCTTGCTTCCATGTTTGAATAACTAATTGATGTTAACTATAAATTTAAAAAAAATATAATAAGCCATACACAGCTTTCCAATAATTTCAACTATAATTATACCTCTTTAATATTGGGAAATAATTCTAGATTATTATCATAAAACTTCTAGCTAAAAAGTTAACCAATATTACAATATAAACGTCATAATAACTAATTTTAAATATTTTTTTTATTAATTTATTCATAAATCATATATACAAGTTGATTTTTGATTCTTTACAATATCTTCTTTTCTTCATAATCTATCATCACTTTAAAAATAAAATTTTACATTAAATATTCCTTTGCTTTTATCTTCCTTTCTTCTTTTATAATATGAGTTGATTTTTAATAACATACTCTTTATTCCATATTAATAGTGATTGTGAATAATAAATAATCTATTATAACAAATAACTTAAATTAGGATAAATTAATTTTGACACTTTTTCATTTTCTTCATCTTTTCTAAATTTTGTTTATTTCAATTATTTTTTAACTTCTTTATTTAACATTGAATCAATAAATTTTGAAACTCTACCTTTATTAGCATTTGCTTCTTCTAATCTTTTTTCTTTAAATTGTGCATCTAATTTATCAATTTTTTCCTGTATAATTTGATCACGAATTTTATCTAATTCACTTTGTACTTGATATGCTTTAATACATTTATACATAATATTCTTAGTCTCTTTACAATTAAAAGTAACTGTTATACCAGCTTCTTGAGCACATTTAGCAAATTCTATTATCTTTTTGTTAGTATTTTAATTAATTCCAAAACAAAAAAACTATACTTATTAAACTTACCTTTAACACTGTCATCACATTCTTTGAAAGCAAATTCCTTCCATCTTCGTCTGGCATCTTTTTCCTCTGTTGGTGTTAATACCCATATTGGTAATCTTGAGTTATGTTTATCCATCTTTTTCTCTATATTTAATCTCTATTCGATTTCTTAAATAAAGTAAAAATGAAGTGATTGATTTTTTTTTTGTGGAAAAGAAAGAAAATATTTTTACGTGTCAATTTCCCCAAAACAGAAAAAATGGCAGAATCACCAAAAAATTTAAAAATCATTAAAAATGTAAACAAACTTTCTTCTTTATTTTAATTTTATCAAAAACACATAGAAACAGAACATCATGGGGAATGAAAAGATGGCAGATCTCATAAGAGACGCTAGAAGTGCAATCGATGTCAATGATGAAATCAGTGCTATAGATAGAATTAATGCACAAATTAAATCATTAGAACAAGAAAGATCAAATTTACTTGAAGATGAATCAGATTATTTAAAGAGTAAGTTATTCAATCTTGTTATTCTTTTCTGGATTATATACTAACAGTTATAGGATTATCAATACAATTATATAAAAAGCAAGAATCTATAAAATCATTATCACATTCTGATACAAGAAAAGATTATTTAAATAAAATTGAATCAAGTGGTAAATTAGAATTTACAAAATCTCAAGATTTAAAAAATTTAAGTGTTGAAAGACAAGCTCTATATACTGAATTAAGTACATTAGTTGATAAATTAAATAATATTGAATCAGATATTGATAGATATACAAATTTAAATTATACAGAAAATAATGAAGAAGATGATGATGATTTAAATAATGAAGAAAAACAAGATGAAGAAAAAATTGATCAAGATGATAAAAATGGTATTGTTTTAAAATTACAAGTTTATAAAAAACTTGGTTTAATAATAGATCATAAAAGTCAAAAATTATTAATTTATAATAAAGATACAAAAATGGCTGATTATTTAGATTATAGTGATCCTCAATATGGTGATCATTTTATAAGTAATTATATTTGGGATAGATTATGAATTTAATAATGTTATGATGTATATGTTTCTCTGGTTTTTCTTTATCTGGTCTTCTTTATAGTGAATATATAATATAATTGGGTTATCTTACTACAATTTTCAAGTTTTTGGATATAATCAAATATGTAGATTAAAAAAGTGAAAACAATTCATGATATTAAACAAAAAAAAAAACTAAAATAAAATAAAAAGTAACTTAAGATATCCAAAAGAGATTGATTCAAACTTCTTTGGAAACAAATATAATATTTACATGACACACATTAACAAAATAATTCTTTTTTTTTTCCTCTGTTCTTTCAATATCATCAGAACAGATTCTTTTTTTTTTTTTGGCTAAACCAACAATAAGATAATATTAGAGGTTATTATTAGTTTATCTAATATTGTACAGGACTCT
The DNA here is from genome assembly GCA_030563805.1 of Ruyongia namnaoensis. NCBI lineage: Eukaryota > Fungi > Ascomycota > Saccharomycetes > Phaffomycetales > Wickerhamomycetaceae > Ruyongia > Ruyongia namnaoensis. The sequence continues at coordinate 86,275 of JAJMKA010000032.1, forward strand.
TTCTCATTGAAATCTTAGTCCAGTGACGAACTAAATGAATACCCTTAGAGTAATTTCTAGCCTTTCTATTGAAAACAAAGTATTTTTGTCTTGGAGTCATTTCACATTCTCTTGGTAAGTTATTTAAACCAACATCCATAGATTTTGGAACTTCGATATTCATTAGCTTTAAACCTTTTAAGATTTCATCAATATTTTCATCAACTCTTCTCATTCTTAATCTATGAGCTCTCTTTCTACTTTGTGACATGTAGTGTGGGTTTTTCCATACCAAACCACCTAAGGCGACTTGTGTTGGCTTGAATGGGGATAACGCTATCACTGTGGATCTGAAGGCACCAATGTTGAACATTGTATCTCTATTAGTGTATGTAGTATGAACTTGATATTGATGTTGATTGTAGTTGTTCGTTGAAAAAAATCATTGCAAAAAATTCAAAAGAAGCGATTACGTAATTTCTTACAAATCCACATTTCAAATTTTTTTCCAAAATATCCAAAAAAATCTTATAGCCCAAAATGCTCCTATCATAATTAATCTGATACTTTTATTAGAAAAAATTAGTTACTAAGTCAACCACCAAAGTCTTAATTATCCACTCGGTATATACACAATGGCTTTAACCAAGAGACTAGGTAGATCTGGTGGGACAAAACAGCAGGCCCCTAAACGTAATGGGATCCAAAAGGCCACCTTTGATATGGGGAAGAAGAAGGAAGTAGGTGTTTCTGATTTAACCTTATTGACAAAGATTTCTGATGAATCAATTAATGATAATCTTCATAAAAGATTTGAAAATGGTACAATTTATACTTATATCGGTCATGTCTTAATCTCTGTTAACCCTTTTAGAGATTTAGGGATTTATACTGATCAAGTTTTAGAAAGTTATAAAGGTAAAAATAGATTAGAAGTTCCTCCTCATGTCTTTGCAATTGCTGAATCAATGTTCTATAACATGAAAGCTTATAATGAATCTCAATGTGTTATTATCTCTGGTGAATCTGGTGCTGGTAAAACTGAAGCTGCTAAAAGAATTATGCAATACGTTGCAGCAATTTCTGGTTCAGAATCTTCATCTGATCAAATTCAAGAAATTAAAGATATTGTTTTAGCTACTAATCCTTTATTAGAATCTTTTGGTTGTGCTAAAACTTTAAGAAATAATAATTCTTCAAGACATGGTAAATATTTAGAAATTAATTTTAATCCTCAATTTGAACCAGTTAGTGGTAATATTACTAATTATTTATTAGAAAAACAAAGAGTCGTTGGTCAAATTAAAATGGAAAGAAATTTCCATATCTTTTATCAATTCACTAAAGGTGCTTCTGATAATTATAGACAAATATATGGTGTTCAACAACCTGATAAATATGTATATACTTCAGCTGCTGGTTGTACTTCTGTTGATTCAATTGATGATTTAAAAGATTTCCAAGATACTTTAAAAGCTATGCAAACTATTGGTATTAATCAACAAGAACAAGATGATATTTTTAGAATTTTAGCTGCAATTCTTTGGATTGGTAATATTACTTTTGTTGAAAATAGTGAAGGTAATTCACAAGTTAGAGATACTTCAGTTACAGATTTTGTTGCTTATCTTTTACAAGTTGATTCAGAATCTTTATGTCGTGGTGTTACTGAAAGAGTTATGGAAACAAGTCATGGTATGAGAAGAGGTTCTGTTTATAACGTTCCATTAAATGTTGTTCAAGCAACTGCTGTTAGAGATGCTTTAGCTAAAGGTCTTTATAATAATTTATTTGATTGGATTGTTGAAAGAGTTAATGTTTCATTACATCGTTTATCTGGTGCTTCAAAATCAATTGGTATTTTAGATATTTATGGGTTTGAAATTTTTGAACATAATTCATTTGAACAAATTTGTATTAATTATGTTAATGAAAAATTACAACAAATTTTTATTCAATTAACTTTAAAATCTGAACAAGATGAATATGTTAAAGAACAAATTCAATGGACTCCAATTAATTATTTTAATAATAAAGTTGTTTGTGATTTAATTGAAAGTAAAAGACCACCAGGGATTTTTGCTGCTTTAAATGATGCTTGTGCAACTGCTCATGCTGATTCAGATGCTGCTGATCAATCATTTGCTCAAAGATTAAATATGGTTTCTTCAAGTAAATATTTTGAATTAAGACAATCAAAATTCTTAATTAAACATTATGCTGGTGATGTTACTTATGATATTAAAAATATGACTGATAAAAATAAAGATCAAATGTTAAAAGATTTATTAGATTTATTACAAACTTCACAAAATCAATTTATTCATACACTTTTCCCAGATGCTGTTAATCAAGATTCAAAGAGAAGACCACCAACAGCTGGTGATAAAATTATTAGAAGTGCTAATGATTTAGTTACAACTTTAGCAAAATCTCAACCATCTTATATTAGAACTATTAAACCAAATCAAAATAGATCACCAACTGAATATGATCAAAAACAAGTTTTACATCAAGTTAAATATTTAGGTTTACAAGAAAATGTTCGTATTAGAAGAGCAGGTTTTGCTTATAGACAAACATTTGAAAAATTTGTTGAAAGATTTTATTTATTATCACCAAAATGTTCTTATGCAGGTGATTATATTTGGCAAGGTGATTCACATTCTGCAGTTTTAGAAATTTTAAAAGATGCAGCAATCCCAGCAAGTGAATTTCAAATGGGTGTTTCAAAAGTTTTTATTAAAACACCAGAAACATTATTTGGTTTAGAATCATTAAGAGATAGATATTGGCATAATATGGCTGCTAGAATTCAAAGAGCTTGGAGAAGATATCAACAAAGAAGAATTGATTGTGCTATTAGAATTCAAAGATTTTGGAGAGAAAGAACTGGTGGTAATAAATATGAACAATTACGTGATAATGGTACAAAATTATTAGGTGGTAGAAAACAACGTCGTTCTTATTCATTATTAGGTTATAGACAATATCTTGGTGATTATTTAGCTGCTAATGAAGGTGGATCAAGAGGTTCATTTATTAAAAAGCAAGCTGGTATTAATGATAAAGTTGTTTTTTCGTCAACTTGTGAAGGTTTATATACTAAATTTGGTAGATCAGCTCAAAGATTACCAAGACATATCTTTGTTACAAATACTCATGTTTATATAGTTGCACATGAAGTTGTTGATAAAAGAGCTAAATTTATTAATGAAACTACAATTCCAATTAATAATATTAATTATCTTGGTATGACAAATTTACAAGATAATTGGGTTACAATTTCTTTAAAAAATATGCAAATTGCTGATCCGTTTATTAATTTAACTTTTAAAACTGAATTAGCTACTCAATTAAAGAAATTAAGTAGTGGCATTAGACTTGAAATTGGTGCTACAATTAATTATCAAAAGAAACCAGGTAAATATCATGCTGTTAAATGTCAAATTAATGAACAAGCTCCATTAAATGGTGATTTGTATAAATCAAGTACAATTCAAGTACGTACTGGTAAACCACCAAATTCAAAATCAAGAAAGAGACCAAAGAAGAGATCAAGTGGTGCAGCATTAGATTTTACACCAAGAAATACTCAACAATATGTTTCAAGACCAACTACTTCTACCACTACTGCTAAGAGAGCTCCACCTGCAGCTCCACAACAACAACAATCAACATATAATCCAGCTGCTGCTGCTGCTTCTGCTGCTTACAATGGTTCTCAAGGTGTCCCAACTCCTACAAAGAAGAAAGCACCACCACCAAGACCAGCAAAGAGAGGTGTTCCAGTTCCACAACCTAGAAAAACAGCAGTACCACAACCACAACAACCTCGTGTTACTCAACAACCTGTTGCTGCTGCTGTTGCACCACCTCCACCTCCACCTCCTCCACCAGCTGCTCAACCTGCTAATCCAACATATAAAGCAGGTTATGATTTCCCAGGTTCAGGTAGTCCATCCGAATTACCAATTACCAAAGATACAGTTGTTTATGTTTTAAAGAAGGAAGCCAATGGTTGGTGGTTAGCTAAGACATTAGATGGTACTAAAGAAGGTTATGTTCCAGGTTCATATATGGTTGAAGCAACTACATCAGTTCCATCATTCCAATCACAAACTAGTTCAACAGTGGTCAATGGTTCATCCACACCAGCTACAGCTGTTTCAAGTAATAATGATAATGGATTAGGAGCAGGATTAGCAGCTGCTATGAAGGCTAAACAACAAGAAGAACATTCATTAGCAGGAGGTTTAGCTGAAGCATTAAAGGCTAGAGCTGGTAAGATGGGTACAGAAAGTGATGAAGAAGAAGACGATGATGACTGGTAAAACTTATAACAAAAAAAACTATTGTACATGTATATTCAAATGACAAATTGTATTTCTATTTCTATTTCTATAAACACATTCATATTTCTAATTGTCAATATATAAATTTTCATTTAACCGATACAACATTGTCGCTGTTTTGTTGCACCAACCAGACCCCACCGTTGAAGAAATATGCCGGTTAAATAAACTTAAAATAATAACTTTTTTTTCTTTTTTTTGTCCATTATATAAATTTTACAAATCAATTTATAAGGATAAACTTATAATTCAGTTGCTAAAATTCAAAACATATTTATTTAACAAGCATAAGTTTATTAGTTATAAAGCAATATTAATATAAGAGAAAGATTTATTTAAAGTTAAAGTTATAGAAATAAAGAATCATTAATGTCTACAGAATTAGTCGATAATAACATTGTTAATAACATTGATGAAACTGTTAATGAAGGTGAAACAGATGTTGAAAAATCAATAAAGAAACCAGAAACACATTCAGATGATACTCTTGCTCCAGTCAGAAGTCCTAAATATGAAGATGAAGACCAACAAATAGGTAAAAAACAAGTGGGTACAGGTGAAGCAGATGAAGCAGAATTTCCTGAAGGTGGTAAAGGTTGGTTAGTTACTATTGGATGTGCAAGTAGTTCATTCATATCTTTTGGTATGATTACTTCATATGGTGTATTTCAAACACATTATCAAACAGTTTTATTCCCAGATGTTCCAAGTTTAAAATTATCATTAATTGGAGCATGTCAAGCATCATTTGTTTATTTATTTACACCATTTATTATACCAATGATTTATGCATTTGGTTTAAGAAATATTTTAATAATGGGAGGAGTATTTATTATAGTTTCATTTTTTGGTTTATCAAGTTTAAATCAAGGTGAAACAAGTCTTTGGAAACCATATGTTTTTCAAGCATTATTTTATTCAATTGGTGCATCACCATATTTTGCAACAATTATGTATTCACCAATTGAATGGTTTAAAAAGAAGAGAGCAATTGCATTAGCTATTGCAAGTTCAGGAGTTGGTATTGGTGGTACAATTTTCCCAGTTATTTTTAAACAAATGATTGATAAAAATGGGTTTAATTGGACAACAAGAACAATTGGATTTATTTATATACCATTAATTTTAATTTCAATTATTTTAATACCACAAAGATTAGAACCAAGATTTGTTTTTACAAATGAAACATTATCAAATTCTGAATGGAATAATGAAAAAATTAAATTATTACCAAAAACTTTTAAAAAAATGTTTAAAGATTGGTTTAAAGTTTGTAAAGATATTAGATATTCTGGTATGTTAATATCAAATTTTTTAGGAATGTTAGGAATTTTCCCATCATTATTTTATGTTGATTATTTTGGTAGTTTAATTCAATCAAATACAACATTAAGTAATTATTTAATTGTTATTTTAAATATTTTAGGTACACCAGGTAGAATTTTTCCAGCAATGTTAGCAGATAAATATGGTAGATCAAATATTTTAATTTTATGTATTTTAATGATTGGATTATCAATTATTTGTTTTTGGATACCATCAATTAATTCAAGATCAATGGGATTATTTGTTGTTTGTGTTGTATTTTATGGATTAAGTAATGGACCATTTTATACATTATTTCCAGCATGTTTTGGACAATATTTTGGAGTTATTGGAGCAGATGCAAGAATTGGACTTTATCTATTTACATCAGTTCCTGGTCCAATTGTTGGTTCATGTATCTCTGGATCATTTATACCTTCATCAGATGGTAATAGTGTTGATCATATTTTAAACTGCTTTTATAAATTGACTATATTTTCAGGTGTTATGATGATAGGTAGTGCCCTTATGTTATTAATAGTTAGATTATCAGTTAGTAGAAGAGTATTTGTATTCATTTAAATACATATTCCTTCATATATAATAGTAGAAGAATATATTAGTTTTAACGTATTTACGTCGTATTTACGGTTGGAATTTTATCGGGGATCAATAAAGTCTTAACAACAAATATAACAAAGGTTTTGAGTTCAACGAATTAAATAGGATTAATGAAAATGACGGGAAATTAGTTGAGTAATATGTATCAATTGATGGTTAATATGATTGATATTAATGTTTTAAAGAGAGTTAATTCATATTAAACTTTTAAAACTAATAATATTCCTTCTTTTTTCAATGAAATACCACCAAAATTGACACATTGAAATAATTTGAACAGTTTTAACACTTTTTTGTTCCGTAGTTTTGTAATTCTATAGTTTGTAATATGAATGTTGTATTCATTATATATTTATTTTTAATTAGATATTGTTATACTACAGATTTCTACGATTAAAACCATGTATTTTACATCATATCTCTACTAACAAATTTCTCTATATAATTCAACATTAATACTCAGTTTCTAATACCGCCTAAAATTTCAGCTTAGTTCGAGGATAATTCCAGAATTCTTAACACTAAACACTAATTGTTATCAGATCAATTAAAAGCCCACATAATAACACCTTCCTCTATATAAATAAATTCATTCAGTCTAAAAAACGCTCTCAGAAATGTTCGGATGTACAGTTTTGAGAAGAAATAAAATAAACCAGCCTTCCTTTTATATCTTTCTTTCTTTTATATCTTTTTAAGTATAAGGTATAAGTCATGCATCTCCCCTTCTTGAGTAGACTATCTTTAACAGAATGGATAATTATCTCATTCTCTTTAGTCACAAGTTATTGTGAATTCATAATATCAATGATAACTTATCTATTACCAATTTCATTAATTACTTTTATTACAAACCTTTTAAAATCTTTTGATAATGTTACTTTTAATAAAATATTTGGTAAATATAATAAAAATATTGATCCATTCATTCTTAAATTGAAAAATGCTAAAAATATTGATGAAATGTGTAAATTATTTGGTTATAATAATTTAGAATCTCATATTGTTAAAACTGATGATAATTATTTATTAACACTTCATAGATTACCACCAAAAGATCCAGAAAATTGTAAAGGTATCGTCTATTTTCATCATGGTTTATTAATGTGTTCAGATATTTGGTGTTGTAATTTTAAAAAAGATAATAATTTAATATTTTTATTAAATGATTTAAATTATGATATTTGGTTAGGTAATAATAGAGGTAATAAATATAGTTGTAAAAATTTAAATTTAAATATTAATGATTCAAATTTTTGGAATTTTTCAATTGATGAATTTGCAATTTTTGATATACCAAATTCAATTGATTTTATTATAAATTTTATTAATAATTCAAAATTTAAAAAAATTTATTATATTGGTTTTAGTCAAGGTTCTGCTCAAACTTTTGCTTCATTATCAATTAATCCAATATTAAATGATAAAATTAAATTATTTATTGCAATTTCTCCTGCAATGACACCAAAAGGTTTAAATCATCAATTTGTTAATACTTTAATTAATACTTCACCAAAAATTATGTATGTTATATTTGGTAAAAAAATTTTATTATCAAGTGCAAAATTTTGGTCAAAAATTATTTATACACCATTATTTAATTTAATTATTGATAAATCAAATGAATTTTTATTTAATTGGAAGAGTAAAAATATTTCAAATTTACAAAAAATTATTAGTTATTCATTTCTTTATTCACCAACTTCTGTTAAAACAATTGTTCATTGGTTTCAAATAATTAAAAATAAAAAATTTCAAATGTTTGATGAATATTCAACAATAACAAATAATAATAATAATTCTTCAACTTTAATGAGTAATTCAAATTTTTTACCACCAATTTTTCCAACAAAGACAAATATTAAAATTCCAATTCAAATTATTTATGGTGATATTGATTCTTTAGTTAATATTGAAGAAATGAAAAAATTATTACCAGAGAATCAATTAAAACTTTGTAATTCAATTCCAAATCATGAACATTTAGATTTAATTTGGGGTGATAAAGTTGATGAATTAGTTTATCCTTTAATTTTAGAATCTTTAAAGAAATTTTAATGCCTATAATGACTATTTATTTTAATCTATATTTATTGCTATAAAAAAATTTACTGTAAAACAAAATAACTCCTCATTAAAATATTTATTTTATAAAAACAATTTCATTCATCATCAGATTCATCATTAAAATTAAATGAAAATGTTGATTCATTTGTTAAATTATTCCATTTTTCACTAATTTTAATTTCATTATCTTTTTCATTCTTTTTATTCTCTTCAAATTCTAAAATTTTTAATTCAATTAATGATTTTTCTAATTGATTTGAATATTCTTTATTTTTAGAATTTTTAATTAATTCAATAAAAAATTCATAAATTGGTAAATTAATATTATTTAAATCATTATTATTACAATCTTTAATTAATTTAATATTTAAATTATTAATATTATTATTAATTTCACCAATATCATCATTATTTAATTCAATATTATTTGTTGAATCAAGAAATTCATTAAAAATTTTTAAATTTTCTTTATCAATATTTAAATTATTAATATTTAAAAAATTTATTAATGAATTTCTAAAATCTTTAATATGAAATCCACTAATTTGTTCATTTTTATTTTTAAAGAAATTTAAAACTTTTGATAAATCATTATTTGTAACAAAATTTTGTGTAATTGCAATTGAATCACCTAAATTAATAACTGAATGCCACCAACCACTTGGTACAAACATTGTTTCTCCAGGAAATGTTATACCAATTTGACAATTACCTAATTTAGCTAATTTAACACTATCATTATAAAAACCTGATAAAATCCATTCAGCTATACCAATTGGTGATGTTACTTCTTCTTCTAATAAATCTGTTGAAATTCCTGGTGGTAATTGATTTGGTGGAATCATTATCCAAAGTTTCATACCTGTTAAAGTAACATTCCAAGCACTTGTTTGATTTGGATCTTTATGAAAAGTTGAACCAGATCTAATTGGACCCATTATAATCCATCTATAATCAGGTCTACAATTAATTTCATTATCTTTTTGATTAAATAATTTAAAGAAATCATGATTAAAAATTTTTGGTGATTTATATTCATTAACTAATTCTTTCATTGCTAAACTTTGACAATCAAATAAATAAATTGGATTTTCATCATTATTTTCATTAAAATATTTTGAATACATTGATAATTCCCAATTCATTGATTCTTGTTGAAATTGAATTTTTGGAAATCTATTTGTTAAATAATTAATATCCCAATTTAATGGCCATCTTTCTTTATAATTTTTAATTTCATTTGTTAAAATAAAAGGTTTTTTAGACCAATTTAAATTAAATTCATTTAAATCAATTTTAGTCTCGTCAATTCTTTTAATACCAAAATCTTCATTTATTGTTTTACCAGTTTTATAACTAATTAATTCTTGATTAATTAAATTTTGAAATAATTCTAAATAAGGAATTTTTGAACATTGATAAGGTCTAAATAAAATATCTGAACATAATAAATTATCCTTTAATTGAATTTTAGCTTCTTGATTTGAATTTAAATTTAATATTGATTTTCTCCAACTACCTTTCCAATTTAATTTATTTAATTTATTTAATTTATTTAATTTATAATTTTTTAAATAAATCTTTTTCCAAATTTCTTCATCATAAATAAAAGCATAAAATAATCTTGAAGTATGACTTAAATTTAATAAATCTTTTGGATCATCAAGATATGATATTATTAATAGTATTAATTCATCATTTAAAACGTTTAAATTACCTAATAAATCTTTCTTTTCTTTAATTAAAGAATCATTAATAAATAATAATGAATTACCAGAAGGTTTTACATTTAAAGGATGTCTTTGAGTGATTGTATTTACAGAGATTTCAGCAGGATGTTTAGGTGTGATTTTTCTCTTCTTTCTATTGTTTAGATCTTCAATAAGATCATTGTTTACTGTCATCTCTTTCTACCTTTTATTTAATGAGTATTAATGTGTTTTTTGTCATAAAAATTTTTTTCACTTTTTTTATTGAAGTCGATGAGGTTGTGAATTATTATTGATTTTAATGAAGTAATAAGTTGTTATAACTGTGTATCGAGGATTACTTCGAGTGTACTAATGGTTTAATAGATACTATACTTCTAAACCTTTCTCAGTTGTAAATTATATTGTTAGTCACGTGATCTAACACAACCCTAATGAAATCAACTATAAAGTATAAATCACACCACGAAATTCTTTATTAATTTAGATGATGAATTCAAAGAATATGATTGGTTGAGAATGTTTAAATGTCAAATATACGAATTAATATATAAATTCATGAATCTCTTCTTTCTTTCTTTCCTCTTCTTTCTAATTAATACTCAAACAAAAATGACAAAATTAACAAAAGATCAAATTGATATAATTGAAGCTTCAATCCCATTTTTAGAATCAAATGGTGTTGAATTAACTTCAAAATTTTATTCATATATGTTATTAAATTATCCAGATGTTAGACCTTTCTTTAATAAAGCTCATCAAATTAATAAATCTCAACCAAAAATTTTAGCTTTTGCATTAATTCAATATGCTAAAAATATTAAAGATTTAACACCATTATTATCATTTGTTGATTTAATTGTTTCAAAACATGTTGGTTTACAAGTAATTCCTGAACAATATAATATAGTTGGAATTTGTTTATTAACAACTTTAAAAGAAATTTTAGGTGAAGAAATTGCAAATAAAGAATTTTTAAAAGCATGGGAAATTGCTTATTTTGAATTAGCAAATATTTTAATTGATTTAGAAAAAATTAAATATAATGATGAATTAAAGATTAAAAATACTTGGTTAGGTTTTAAATCATGTAAAATTAATGAAATTATTAATGAAAGTTTAAATGTTAAATCATTAATAATTAAATCTGATTTTAAATTACCAAAATTTTTACCTGGTCAATATATTACAATTAGATTTAAAATTAATAATGAAATTCAATCAAGAGAATATTCATTAAGTAATGAAATTCAAGATGAAAATGATTTAGATTATGTTGATCATTATAGAGTTTCAATAAAGAGAATTAATGGTGGTGTTGTTTCAAATTTTGTTCATGATGAATTAAAAGTTAATGATTTAATTGAAATTACTTCACCATTTGGTAAATTAACAAATAAAGATACTTTTATTAATAAAGATAATAAAGAGATAAATTTCTTTATTGGTGGTATTGGTATAACTCCAACAATTTCAATAATTGAAGAATATTTAAAATTAAATAATAAAATTAATCTTTATTATTCAAATCATCAAGATAAAGATATTCCATTTGAATCATTATTAAATTCTTTAAAATTAAAATATAATTCAAATTTTAATTTAAAATATTTTATTTCAAATGGTAATGATTCTTCAAAAATTAATAGAAGAATTTGTAAATCTGATATTGAAAAAGATGAATCATCAATTAATTATTTAATTGGTCCACAAAATTATACAAAATTTATTAAACAATTATTTAAAGATGAATTTAAAGTTGAAAATATTGATTCATATTTTATTTCAGAACAATATCAACCAATATCTGTTTAAAAATTAGATGGCTACTTGTATATAGATTATTTATTTTAATGAAACGTTATATTTATTTATTTATTATTAAATTTAGAATTCAACATCTTTCATTTCTGGTACAATTGATCTAACTTTACCAGTATTAATACAATTAATAACTTCATCAACAACAAATTCTTCCATATTTTTCATTGTTTCTTCAGTATGAGTACCCATATGAGGTAAACCATGAACATTTGGTAAATTAATTAATTCTAAATCAGCATTTGGTTCATTTTCGAAAACATCCATTGCAATTGATCTAACTTTACCATTTTTTAAATAAATTTTTAATGAACTTTCATCAATAATTGCACCTCTTGCTGTATTAACTATTATAATACCATTTTTCATTTTTTTAAAAGCTTCTTCATTAATCATATGTTTTGTTTTTGGATTTAATGGAATATTAATTGATAAAATATCTGATTTTTCTAATAATTCATCAAATGAAACATATTGGGCACCAGCTTCTAAATCAGTTGATAATTTATTTCTATTATGATAAACAAATTTTTCAAAACCAAATGGTTGTAATCTTTTTAAAATTGTTCTACCAATACCACCAAGACCTAAAATACCAACAACTTTACCTTCTGGATCATTACCAATTGGAGCACCAGCACATTTCTTTGTTGGCCATTCACCTCTTTCTAAACCATTAGTACCAATATTGAAATTTCTTAAAGCACTTAAAATTAAATAAACATGAGTATCAGCAGTTGCATTATTAACTAAATTTGGTACATTTGATAATTGAATTTTTTTAGTTTTTAAATAATTTGCATCAACTTGATCATAACCTGCACCATTATGAGAAATTGAGATTAAAGAAGGTGGTAAATTATCAATAATTTCTTGATCAAATAACCCAGTTTGTTGAATTGATTCAAAAGTTCTTGTTATATAATTAATTTTTGAATATTTAGTTTTTAAATCTTTTAAAAATTCTTCTCTATTTGAAGATTCACAAGGTATAACAGTTGCAATTTTTTCAAATTCTGCCCATTTCTTATTAGCAAATAGAACTTTACCTAATCTTAAAACAATTGGTTTAGTTGACATTTCTTGTTGATCTTTTGTTGTCATAATTAAGAGTGAAAGTTTTTTCAATAAGGGGGATTTTTTATTATTTTTATATTGGATTATTTTTTTCCACTTTATTTAACAAAAATTTATGATATTTGTTAATTTAGTTATGATATTTGTAGTTTATAAGAAGTGAAATAAGAGGTACTTTTGGTCTGTATTTATAGTTGTTGGTTGACATGTGTAATATCTAGGAATTTAGAGTTATAATTGAGAGAGATAAGTACTAATGTCGCTATCAATAGATAAGAACAGGTGGGATGTGAATTCGAAGTCAATATGGTTTAGTGTTTGGTGATTTGTATTTACTACTAGTGTTATTCAATGGTTCAACGTTTATACACTTCAATTGCTTTAGTTATTCAGTTGTATCCCACGTCTCTAAGACTTAAACTAGTAATAATAAACGCATTAAAACCCATTTTTAAGTTGATGATTGGTTGAAATTTTAGAGTTAACAAGTTATAGAATAGATCAGTTGATGGTTTTATAATGACTCTGATATATATTTCAATCTGAATTCAATTCAATTCAAAATAAGAAAAAAATTTATGTGTGGTATTAATTATTTTTATAAAAATATTTCAGTTTTCAGATTTTTCAGATTGTTTAAAATCTCTATTGTTTTAATTTTATAATTGTTTTCAATTTATGTATTTCTTTATAAATTAAGGGAGGGAAAGAGTGTATGTTTCTACCTCTTCTACTTGTACAATTACCTTTAAAATTGAGAATAATACCCACTACTTTTTGTACCTCTTTTTCTTTAATTTTTGACTTCTTCAAGTTAAAAAAAAAATATTTCCATCCATCCGACACTATTTGGAGATTTTGAGGTCTACGTGTGATTATGTAATATGTTATTACCAACATCAATTGAAGGTGTGTATAGACTAATTGTATACGTATGTTATAGCTGTTTGTATAAGTCAATACGTATTCTGATTTCAATTGTTTAACTGTTAATTCTAGAAACATCTAATTTGTGTGTATAATTTTGTATAAGTTTTTCTTAAATTTGTTCCCGTTTTAATAGTGATTTTGATTAATTTTGACACAAAAAATTTAATAATTCTATCAAAAATAAAGATAATTGCATATATTTTGTATTGGATACATTAATAATAGTTGTAATTTCTACTTATCTTAATTTCAAACAGTTTAAACGACTTTTTAAAATCTTGGTTTTGAGTAGTGATACCTACTGTGGAATTTCAATGTTTGTTAAATTGAAATCTGGAGAATTCAAAAATGTGGAATTTGACTATAATTTTGGCTTTATTAGAAACTACATTTAAAATCATTAAGAAATTAATAATAATATTATATACTTGTTTAATAAAATTTTTGGTTTAGTTGTAATTTTATAATTTTTCACTATATAAAATTTTCTATAATGACCGAAATCTCTAACATTAAAAATTTATAGTTACAGTTAGTTTTTGAAAATTTAACTGATATAATGTTGATTTAATCTAATTATGTCATTATGATTGCTATTACTATGAATTCTACAAACCAATTGCTTCAAAAAACAACTATCCAGCCTTACAATTACTGCACAACTATAACAAATATAGTCTCATGATTTTCCCTTTAGCTAAGAAATAAACATATGATTGATCAATTAAAAGATATAAATTTGTTCTAAACTCCATAAAATCAATTTAAAGCAAACATATTGACACATATCCTCTAGTCATTTCATTATCATAATCCTTTAAATTCATCACTTGATTTCTACAATTTCTAAAATTTCTCTATATAAAATTTCCCCGGAAAAATTTTGTTAATTTGTTAACGAACGGCTGAACGAAAAATTATTTAAACGAGATTTTGATTTTAATTTTTAGTTAATTTGTTCAAGAGTTGAAGAGTTTGAAGGGGAAAGGGGGTTTAAGAATTTGTATTTGTGTATTTACTACTATACAAGTTATCTTAGTTTTTAAAGGGGGATTGAACTGTGTAAGTGAAGAGTGATTCTTAGTGAAATTTCTCGAGTATTTATATGTGATAACCTCAAATTACTTTCAACTTTCAACGTTTTTCATAAACCCAACAACTATAAAGTTATTTAACCCTATTTAAACAACCTCTACTTCTTCTTAAACCTACTTTAACTACTACCAAATCTTTAGGAATTCTACATCTCTTATTTCCAAGTTAAAAAATCAAAAAAACTGAAGAAAAAAAAATTTATCCGATGGTAATTTAGTTAAGTTACTTTACCGTTCCAATATTTTCAGTTTTGTACTGTTATGTTAGTAGTAGTTGATGTAGTGTTGTAGTTTAATATATATTCATAACCTTTCACTCAATCCCTCTCTCCATCTCTTTTCAATCTCTGTTTTATCAATTCTTAAATCGAAATTAGAATAGTCGATCTCTCAATATTAAAGAAATTAAGATTTAAATCTATGGAAATATAAAAATAAAAAAAAAACGTTACACCTTTTTTATTTAAAATATTTGTATAAAAGTTTAACCTAATACTAATAAGAAGAGATATACTAAAAAGAAGAGAGTCAGTTTAAACCGATATTCGCTTTGACGTTTTGTACTTTACTTTGATGTCAATGGTCAAAAGAAATATGTCAATCAAATAAATTTTAAAATCTCTTTTAAAGTTTTCAAAAATACATAGTTAAAAATACATATACTATATGATTTATAAACGGATGCCGTCAAGTGATTATAATTTAGAGAATTCTAGATATAGTAGTTAGTTAATAGGAGAGTAATGAATTAACTGGTGTGATTAAAGATATTTTTTTGTGTCAATATAGATCTTTATCTCTTTATCTAAAACCTCAAGAAAGATAGTTAAATCAACAAAGAGAGAAACAATAAATACAATTAGTACAATAACCAATACAACTACCCCTCTTCAAACCTTCAAAGACCACCACTTCAAAAAGAATTATCACCAAATTGTAAAAACTGAAAAATTTCTTATAGCTGAAAAATTTATAGAGGAAATGTGCAAAGGTGAGGCTGAAATTTGGAGTCCGTTTTAAGTAATTTTAAGTTGAAAGACCGATCCTCTATTATGTTTAATCAGGTGTACATATCTCACTAATTAACACCCAATTATAACACCACAGCCGTCCCTCTTTACCTGTTCTTGACTCACTACTTTCTCTCCAGAGTCCAGCCGTCCAAACAAGATCTCGCTATATAGAAAAAAATTTTCCTTTTCTCTTGAATTATTTGTGTATATAAATACTTAAGTTTGTCTATTTCTTTTATATATCCCCTTCTTCTTTCTTTCTTTTCCTTTCTTTTTTATTTAATTGTTTTTTCAATATTTATATAAGTTATATCACAATATGCCCTTTAATAACGCTTCTTCAGATTCTTTAGAAAAACAAATCTCAAATGATCAATATGAACCAAATGCTCTATTAAGAGATAATTCTGATCTTGATAAAACTATAACTTTAACAAAAGTTCATACCTCTCATGATGGTGATATCATTTATCTTGGTAATAATTTAGCTTTCCATAAAAGAGAATTATTAAATGCTTTCTCTGGTGATTTAAGTTCAGGTTTACATCCAACTCCAAGTAGAAAATTAGCAAATCCTGTACCATTAGGTCTTTCAGGTTTTGCAATTTGTAATTTTGTTGTTGCTTTAATTAATTTACAAGCAAGAGGTGTAACAAATCCAAATATTATTGCTGGTTGTGCTTTATTCTTTGGTGGTGCAATTGAAACAATTGCTGGTATACTTTGTATATTTACAGAAAATTTATTTGCTGCTACTGCTCTTGGTAGTTTTGGTGGTTTTTGGATGGGTTATGCTTCAATATTAATTGATGCCTTTGATATAAGTTCAAGTTATACAACAACAACTGAATTAAATAATGCTTTAGGTTTTTATTTATTAGCTTGGGTAATTTTTGCATTTTTAATGTGGTTAACAACAATGCGTAGTACTTGGCCAATGTTTTTATTATTTTTAAATATTTGGGTTTTCATCTTATGTCTTGCTATTGGTTCTTTTACTTCAACAGTTGGTTGGACAAAAGCTGGTGGTGCAATTGGTATGATTGCAACAATTTTAGCTTTCTATATTATTTATGAAGCTAATGCAAATCCAACAAATAGTTATTTAATTCCAAGACCATTACCAATGCCAGGTGCAAGTTTAGTTTAAAACTATTCAAATTCAATGAATTAATGAAAATGATTTCTTCACATCTTTATTTTGATCAAACTTATAACTTTCTTTAATTAATTTGAGGTTTAAATGAATATTTTTTTCTTTAAGCGCGTCAACAAAAAATGATCTAAAATAATACAACAAAAAACACAAAAATATTTTAATGATGATAATGAAAACACAAAAAATAATATCTACATAGAGTATAAATGTAGTTAAAATTAATACAAAAAACTTTTTAAAAAATTATATTTACTTTTTAAATCTTTGTAGTGTTCTTTACCTAAAATAAAAAATTATCAAACATTTCAATATTTGAATCTGATCCTAATAAATCATTTAATAATTTTTGATAATCATCATAATCTTTAACAACACCTGTACTACCTCTAATACTTGTTAAATCATTATTTAAATTATTATCTTCAAATATAATCTTGAAAACTTTATCAAATTCATGATTCATTTCTTCAATTTTATTATCATAAATTTGTTTTAAAATTGCAATTGATCTTTTAGCCCATGAATTTGTCGTTGAATTTAATTTTAATAATAATAAATTTGATTTAAAATATCTTTGTGAATCTTTAATTAATTTTTTATCTTCTTCATTAGTTAAATTTAAGGATGAAATATTTAAATGAATTATTGATGATGTTAATAAAATATCTGTCATTGTTAAATCCCAATTATTTATACCAAAATGATGATTATATTCTTTTGAAATCTTTGTAATTAATTGTGCTGATTCAAAACAAATTTTATTATTTGATAATGATGAAAAATTATTTATTGAATAATTAATAAAATTTTTATTTATTAAAATTTTAAAATAATTAATTCTTAAATGAATATTATAAATATGTGGTAATGTAATTTGTTTAATACTTCTTGGTAAAATTAAAAAATTTGGTATTGCTTTTGATTGAATTTCTAAAATTTCAACATTAATCTTTTCTAATAATGATTTTTGTGAAACTAAATTTCTATTATTTAAATCATATAATTTATTTAATAATGGAATTATTTTTAAATAAAGATTTATTGTTGATTTAAAACAAGTTAATTCTCTTGAATAATTTGTCTTTAATTCATAATTTATTAATTCATCCTTTTTCCAAATTGAATAATCACTAATACTCCATTCAATTGGTAAATATTTATCATAATCATCATCATCAATATTTGGAATAATATTTAAAAATGATCTACCTAAAATATTTGAAAATGTTGAACCAAGAATAAAACAACTCCATAAAATACTTTTCTTATTTTCAATCATTGTTTGATCTTTATCTTCATCATTAATAAAATCTAATGTATTTAAACCTAATGTATTAATCATGTTAATAGCTGTTGAACAATAATCTGAAGCTTGAGCTTCAAAATCTAAACTTAGTGCATGAAGACTTAATAACATTGAACTTTGAATACTTGTTAATTCTGGAGCTTCTCTTTCAAATAATAATAAAAATTTTGAATAATTTGAATATCTAATACCTTTTGTATGAATTTGATTTGGATCTAATCTAACTCTTAAATCATTTGAAAATCTTGAACCAATTGCTAAAATTGCTGATAATAAAGTTTCTGAAAAATAATCAGTTTTAAAATCAATTTTTAATTCAATTATATTATTTTGATTAGAATCACCACCAATATTAATATTATTTTGATAAATTAATTCATCATATCTTTTTAAATCTTTTAAAAATTCATCTTTTAAAATTATTGGTAATGAAGAATTTTGCCAATTAAAAAAATTTTCAATTAATTCATTACGTAAATTAAATTCAATTTCATAAGTCTTTTTTAAAGTACTTGTAACATGTTTTGATTTATTTCTTAAAATATCAATATCATTTGATTTTAATAAAAGTTTTGAATTTAAATTTGAAATATTTGATTTTGAACCATAAAAACGAATTTGTCCATCTTCACCATAATTAAATTTACCTTTAAAATTATTTTTAATGTTAACATTTAATTGATCATTATCATTATTTAATAATGAATTTGGTGATGGTAAAGTTAGATTTGGTGAATTTGTTGTTGATTTATCGGTTAATTTAGAGATCTGATTCATTTGGTGAATAAAATTTTAAGTTATTTGGTAAATTAAAATTTGGTGATTCTTGTTCTAATTGTAAATTTGATGAAGCAATTGAATTAGATGATGATGAAGAAGAAGCAGGAGATCTAAAATATTCTAATTCCTTTTCTAAAATTTCTATTCTTGATTTCAAAGTTTCAACATATTTCTTACTAATAGGTTTTCTTTTATCTGACATTAATTGATAAACACATTGTAAATTCTTTGCTTGACATTGAGAACAAATAGGTCCTTTACCATCACATTTCACTCTTCTTCTTCTACAGGCATCACAGGCAATGGATGTACGTTTTCTACCACTACTTTGAGGATCTGAACCATCCATCTTTAACGATTTAATTTAATTTTAATGATAATTCTTAATTTTTTAATTTGGGTTCTTTTATCATTTTATATTGAAATTCAAATCCCGGATGTTCATTATCCTGATTTTTTGATTTATTTGATAATTTTGATAAGATTAAGAGATTTATGATGGTATTAAATCAATTTAATAATGAATTTATGACTAATATTTCGATATTTTAAGTTACAGAGTCAAAAAATTTATTATTAGTTTTGTATATTTTAGCTTTTTTGTTATTATTAAATGAAATTATATTAAATTATTAGATTAAAGAAATTAAGAAGTTGAAAGTTGAATTAAAATTAATGAGATATAATAATACTGATCAATGAATTATTGTTTAATCAGTTTCTTCAGTAAAAGAAATAGTTTCTTCAAATTGAATTGGAATATTTGGACTTCTATTAACTTTTAATTTAAAAACATCAAATCTATTATAACCACCAACTAAATCATGATATTGTTTTGGAACAATAGTTTTGTTTAAATCAAAAGTAGCATAAGCAATACCTTCTTCATATTGTAAGAAATCACCAATTTCCATAGCTGCAGGATTTAAAAAGAATGTTGCACCTTGTGACATATTATTATAATAAGAAGCATTTGATGGATCATCATTAACTAAAAATTCAATATATTCTTTACTTAAGAATGAAGAACAAACAATACCAAAACATTTACCTTCAATACATTGAGAACCACATCTAACTTTATTAGCAGTAATATTATCAAAAGATTTTGGAGCATTTGGATCTTCAAGATTTGGTCTATCATAATCACAAGCAGGTGGCCAAATTGAAATATGAATTTGTTCACCTTGACTTAATAAAGTAAATCTTGCTAATGAATTAGTATTTTCACCACAGATTAAAGAACCAATTTTACCAAATTTTGAATCAACAACGTTTAAACCTGAACCATCACCATTTGCCCAAGATAATTTTTCAAAGAAAGTTGGAACTAATTTTCTATGATGAGCACCAATTTTACCATTTTCATCAATTAAAACATAAGAATTCCAAAGACAACCAACACTAATCCTTGATCTTTCATTAAAACCTAATAAAACAACAACTTCTAATTCACGACATAAATCTTTTAAAGATTCAATTTCTGGTCCATCAACAAAGATTGAACTTTCAACTAATTTTTCAAATAATTTATGATTATCAATTGGAGCTTTACAAGCTGACCATAATGGGAAAGCTGATACAAAAGTTTCAGCAAATACAATTAATTTTGCACCATTTGAAGCAGCTTCTCTAACTGATGAATAAACTTTTTGCATTGTACCTTCTTTATCAAGTAAAACAGGTGCGATATGACAAGCAGCGACTTTAGTAATTGGGAGACTCATGATTGATTGATTGGTTGATTGTTATTTGTTATTGAGAACGATAGAAGTTCAATGATGATTGAATCAAATCATTTAATTTAATTTAGGGGAAATTAATGTAGTATTTATAGTTTTTTAACTTTTCGTGGACACAATTATAAATCAACAAATTCGAAAAAATTTCATTAATTAAAGAAAGAATAATATAGAATAGTGGAGGAAAGTAATATTGTTTGATTAGTGGGATTAGTCAATTGAGTGTGAGAAAGTTGTGTTTAAACAGGGGCAATTTACTTGTAGTTCTGTAATAGTATTGGTGGATAAAAGTATTTATTTATTGAAGGATGGTCAACAACCGTCGAAATTATTTAATTGGTTGATTTTACAATTTGGTTTACTATAGTTGTTGATGTTGAACATCCTTTAGTTCTTTAGCTATTTAAAATGTATTGTGTACTGTGTAGTGATCTGACTCGAGCACTCGAACATTTAGGGGTTTATCGCTATTGATGTTATGTTGTCGAATGGTTAATTGAGATTATAGAAGCTTAGTTTAATAGGGGTACCAGTTATGTAGTTGATGTCTTGATGAGTCAGTTATATTGTGAAGCTGTGAAGTTATGAAGTTCTGAAGGTGTTAATTACGGGTTTATTTCCTCAAGTATTCAGTTGTCAAATCATCAACACCAATAACTAGTTACGTTACTACTTACCTCTTTAGTATTTAGGTACAAACTATTGAAACCATTTATAACATAGTTCACTTCGGCCGACTTTGCTTAATCTGTATTACACTTCTTTCAACTTAATAGTGAATCCATTGTCATTTGGATATTTAATATTATAGGGTTTACTTCAGAGTTCAGCCTTATGAAACATCATTTCACACTTCACACTTCACAGTACTACTATTTATCTGTATTTAGCTAGAAGGTAATTCTTAGGTTTGAAGTCGAATATTACTGATATTATTTAATGATAGATTGTTTATACGTGAATAGATCTTCGACAGTAATAAGCAGTTAATGTTCATCAAAATAATCATATCAACAGTCAACATTAAACACAATTCTATAGTAATTAAATTAAACGTTCAAATTTATCTCCGCCTCTCCACACTATATCCGACACCCAACCACCATTTTGTTTTCTTTAAAATTTCAAAATTTCTATCAACAATCACTTTAAAAGAAAATGAATAGATGAAATTATCTGCACAAGACACTTCAACACAACCATTAATGCCTTCTCGTGTCACTCCTTCAAGAAGCTACGAACCTCTACCACTAGATCCTAGCCCCAACGATGTCACAAAGATAAAGAATATTCATCACATTACCATATTTCTATTGGGGTTATCAATTCTTTTCCCTTGGAATGTATTTCTATCTGCTTCATCTCATTTTGAAACTACTTTACCAAATTATGCATCTATATTTAGCTCAACAGTGATGTTAACAAATACTGTTGCTTCTCTTTTATTTAATATTATTGTTCAAAAAAATTTATTTAAACTTATAAAAGTTGGTTTAATTCTAAATGCTACTTCATTTTTATCATTAATCTTATTAGAATCAACAACTCAACTTGAAGAAGGTTTACATTTTACTTTAATAATCTTTTTAGTATTAATAACAGCTATTGGTTCAATTTTACAACAATTAGGTACTATTAGTTTAATTAATCTGTTCAATTTATCTTATGCATACCTTTTAGGTCAATCAATTGCAGGTATGTTACCTTCAATTATAATGATGTTAATTAATTTAAGAATTTCTTTTCTATTATCTTCAATAATAAGTATAATTTCATTAATATTATTAAGATATTCTTTTCATATGGATTCTTTATTAGAAACTGCTGTTCCAAAAATTAAATCTCATAATAATAATAATGAAAATGAAAATGATGTTGAAAATAATCCAAATGATAGTTTAGATGAAGAATTAGATCATGAAATTGAAGATCTTGATCATGAAATGCATGATATAGAAGAATCTGAAGTTAAAAATAGATTTAATATTTATACAGCTAAAAAATTAAAATTAGTTATTTTATCAATTTTTTTAATTTTTTCAATAACTCTTTCATTCCCAATTTTTATTACAAAATTTAATCAATATAATATTTTAATGTTCTTTTTATGGAATCTTGGTGATTTTACAGGAAGATTTATTTCAAATTTTATTGCAAAATTTATTCCAACAAATCCAAAATTTAATCTTAGTTATTCAATTTTAAGAATTTTGTTTTTACCAATTTTATTTTTATCATTAAAAATTAAAAATTTAGAATTATTTGGTATTTTCCAATTTTTATTTGGTTTAACAAATGGTTTATTTATGTCTTTCTGTTTTATGAGTATTTATGAAATTTTAAATCAAGAAGAAAAAGAAGTTAGTGGATTCTTAATTAGTATTGTTATTAATATTTCTTTAATCTCTGGTAGTTTATTTAGTTATGTTTTAAGTTTCTTGATATGATATAGAGCTACAAAGAATTAATGAAAAAAAGTAATGATATCATCCATGATCATATGATAATAGAGAATTATGTTGATGACCAAGTTACATCAATTATGATAAGAGTTTATGTCTCCAGTCAAATACTAGAAATTATAATTAGAAATACACCCTAAAAAAGTTATGAAACAATGAATCCAAAAGTGATTCAAATACCAGCATTATATATGATTTACTTTATGTTAGAAACACACATCAAATATATATTTAGAAACATAGAAATTAGTTAAAATTAACGATACAATATTTATCTAGCACTAGTAGAACACTGAACATAAATTTAAAAATAATTGAATCTGCTAAAGAGTAAACCAGTAAACATCTATAATCCATAACTATCAATATCAATTCATTAAAAGAAAGAAAGATAATTATAATTGAAAAATCACGTGACCGCGCCAACAAATCACGTGACTCAATAGGCCTGCGCAGTGTGTCTAACGGGAGAAATAACCAGATATCCAAAAGGGCGTGTGGCGTAGTTGGTAGCGCGTTCGCTTAGCATGCGAAAGGTCTCCGGTTCGACTCCGGACTCGTCCATTTATTTTTTTGCCAATTTTCCAAACCGCAAACTGTGGCTTTTTTCGATCTCTCTAATTTTTTTTTTCACCAGGAATTATTAATAATGATAAAAATATAAAAATTGAGTATTAATTAAAAGAGAAATATCTTTAATTAAACTACAAAACCTTTAATATATTAATATAATTTCGAGAAATGTCTTTCCCTACATTATCATCTACAAAACAAGATGAACTAATAGAGAATTTATTACAATGGTCTTTAGCAAATGGTTTAGTAATGTATCCACCAAATTTTAAATCTTATCAACCTGTTAGTGCACCTGTTACTCTATTTCCAACTCCATATGCTAAAATTGCATTTGATGATGCTTCAAATGTTCAAACTCTATTCAATGAATTATATGCTAAAGTTTCAAGTAATGAAGAATGGTTAATTCCAATTTTAGAAGAATTGAGTAAAGCTGATTCTGAATTTACTGGTAGACTTTTTGAAATTTATAAAAAATGTAAATTAGAAAATAGTTTACAATCTTTAACTTTAGGTGTATTTAGATCTGATTATATGACAAATGAAGTTGGTGATTCAAAACCTCAAATTAAACAAATTGAATTTAATACTGTTAGTGTTTCTTTTGGTGGTTTATCTTGTAAAGTTGGTGAATTACATAATTATTTAAATTTAACAGGTTCATATTCAAATGATAATAAAATTTATTATAATGAAGAAACATTACCAATTTCAAAATCAATTCAAGGTTTAGCAAAAGGTTTAGCTGATGGTAATAAATATTATAATGAATTATTAAAATCTGAAAAAAATACAATTGTATTAGTAATTGTTCAAGAAAATGAAAGAAATGTATTTGATCAAAGATTATTAGAATATGAATTATTAAATACTCATGGAATTAAATCAAAAAGAGTTACATTTGGTGAAGTTGATTCAAAAACATATAAAAAGGATTCAAAACTTTATTTAAAACAATCTGATGAAGAAATTTCTGTTGTTTATTTTAGATCAGGTTATGCACCAACAGATTTTAAAACTGAAAAAGATTGGGAAAATAGATATTTCCTTGAATCTTCTTTATCAATTAAAGCTCCTTCTTTATTAACTCAATTATCTGGTGCTAAAAAGATTCAACAAATATTGACAGATTCTAAATTAGTTGAAAAAATTTTACCAAATAAAGATATTACTACTTTAACAGATACTTTTGTTAATATTTATCCATTAGATGATTCAAAAGAAGGTATATTGGCTAAAAAATTAGCTTTGGAACAACCTCATAATTATGTATTAAAACCACAAAGAGAAGGTGGAGGAAATAATATTTATAAAGAAGATATTCCTGGATTTTTGAAAAGTATTCCAGAATCTGAATGGAATGCTTATATTTTAATGGAATTAATTCATCCAAAGACTTATGAAAATAAAATTATTAGAAATGGTGAAATATATAGTGAAGCTATTATAAGTGAATTAGGTAGATTTGGTACTATTGTATTTGATCAAGTTACTGGTGAAATATTTAGTAATGATAACGCTGGTTGGTTATTAAGATCCAAATTTGAAACTTCTAATGAAGGCGGTGTTGCTGCTGGCTTTGGTTGTGTTGATAGTGTTGTTTTAGTTTAAACATTTAAACACTTTAATATATAATATAAATTAGCATTAGAGTAATAACAATTGTAGTTTTGATAATTCTTTAATGTTACGCATAAATTTTGAAGAATAATTTTTTTTTTATTTCAAAAGTCTTCTGTCCCACAAAACCCAGATAAACAATCATATTTGTTCAAATGAATCAATAATTAACTGTTACTAAACTTCATATTTGGAAATGATTGTACGAAGAAGATCTTATAATTGTATTGGTTCATTA
This sequence comes from Ruyongia namnaoensis, assembly GCA_030563805.1. NCBI lineage: Eukaryota > Fungi > Ascomycota > Saccharomycetes > Phaffomycetales > Wickerhamomycetaceae > Ruyongia > Ruyongia namnaoensis. The sequence continues at coordinate 112,129 of JAJMKA010000032.1, forward strand.
AATAGACCAAATTTGAAAACACTGTGCTTTACTACTAGATCATATTCAAACAAAGATTCATCAGTAGAGAATGAAACAGAGGATGCATTAACTCAAAGATTAAAACAATTGGAATCAGAATACGTTAAAGATGATGATGTTCTATTAGGTAAAGAGCACCAATCTCTTATTGATAAACATGAACCATTAAGAAAGGCTGATTTAGAGAATCAAAAATATTTATATGAAAATCAAAGAATAATAAATTTATCTAAAATGCCAAATTATACTTCAAAACATTCAAGAGAAATTGCAAGTGCAGAACCATGGAAAGGTGAAGAAAGTTCAAAAGATTCAACCTTAAGAATGTTAGTAGATAAATATAAACCTTTAAGAGTTAAGAAAGAAGTAAGGAAATTAGCATCTGCAAAAGAAACTGTTTTAGATTATAGATTAAATAAAGATGCTCCATCAGATGAAGATGAATCATTTAGAAATATTTATAAAGAGAGATTTACACCAATAGGATCATTTGATAAGATAAAAACTTTAGCAGATGCAAGAATTGAAGAATCTATGAGAAATGGTGGATTTAATAATCTTCCAAGAGGTAAACCATTAAATAATGAAGTTAAAGCATATGTTGATAGAACTGAACATCATTTAAACAATATATTAAAGAAACAAAATATAACTCCACCATGGATAGAAAAACAAGGAGGTGTTAATATTGAAATTGAACATTTTAAAAGGGATTTAAGAGAAAAATTTAAAACACATATAAAATTAACTAAAGAAAATGATCATTATTTAATAAAAGAAGAATTTAAAAAGAAATTAAGTGTTGATTATGATCATAAAGTTAAAATAGTTAACAATTCAATAAGAACTTATAATCTGCAAGCTCCTTTATCAACACAGAAGTTTTATTTAATTAAAGATAAAGAATTTGAGAAATGTTTTAATGATATTGATATTGATGAAATTAGACGTTTAGATAAAGAAGAACAAATAGCAAAGAAGAAAGCTAATGAATTAAAGAATGCAACAAAGAATAACTTTAGTTTAAAATTTTGGAAATGGGGTTCATAAACTATCTTACAATATTTTTTTAAAAAAATGCATTGAATATATAATAAATTAAGTTAAATAATCATTAAATAATTGATAAATAAAAAATCAATAAATATTAATCAAACAATATATGTATAGAATGAATGATTAAGCTTCAACTTCTTCAACTTTTGGTGGTTCAACAGTAGTTGGAGCTTTTGTTTTATTTTTACCCTTCTTCTTAACTCTTGTATCTTCTGGATTGAAACCAGCTGAATCACTACCCCATAAAGCCCAATCTGGTGTCTTTGAAAGATAATCTAATTTATCAAATGGTTTCCCACTTCTTAATAATTCAAAGAATTTTGGATAATCAATATGTGTATGCCATTCACCATCAATCTTGAAATCATTTGAACCAACAAGAATACAACATGAATGAGCATGTTCAGCAGCAATACCATAACCTAAACCTCTATCATTTAATTCTTTATTTAAATTAACAACAAAGTTTTGACATTCTTCATAAAATGGAATATTTTGCATAGTTAATGGATTACCATTACCAGCTGAAGAACCACAGAAAGTAGCACCTTTAATTTCAATTAATGAAGGACGAGCTCTAGCAACTAAATCAGCATATGCACTTGCTTCACTCATATTGAAACCTTTAACTAATGTTAATCTAAAAACTGTTCTTTGATGTGATTGTGTAGTTCTTAAAATATCTAAACATTCCATCATTCTTTCCCAATAATCTCTAAATAATGGTCTATCAATTTTCTTTAATTCTGTCTTTGTTGGAGCATCAATGGAAACATATAATTGTGTAACTTTTGTTAAAGCAGCTAATTGTTGAGGATGTTGAGCATTACAAACTAAGAAACTTGAAATTTCTCTTTCATGAAGCATACCTAAAAATTCATTAATATAAGGATAGAAAATTGGTTCACCAACTAATGATAAAGCACAATGTCTAACTCTAAAAGCTTCAGTAAATCTTTCAGCAACAACACCTGGAACACCTCTCATTTGTTTAATTTTAGAATAATGACCTTGTAAAGCACCTTCAATAATAACATCAGGTTGATCAACTTGCCACCTCCAATTTGTACCAACTGGATTAGTACCATGTCTCCAACAGAAAACACATTTATTTGAACAAGATAAAGAAGGAGTAGTTTCCATACAAAGATGTGATCTAATACCATAAAATGCAAATTTATAACAAGAACCTCTACCTCTTAAAGCAGATTTTGTCCATCTACAAATTTTAACACCTGAATGAGAACCAACAACTGTATAACCTTGTTTTGTTAAACTTTTAAAAGTTGGTGAATTTTTAGCAACCATTTCTTTAATAACTGGAACACCATCAGATGATAAAACTGTTTGATCTTTCTTCATTATATTACCCATATCTTCAACATCAACCAAAGTATCTTCACTACTACTTGAATCACCAGCACCTTCTTCTTGATCATTATTATTACCTTCTTCACCATCAATATCATCTTCTTCATTATCAGAATCTTTATATTCATATAAAATTGGTTCATCATCTTTTAAAGTTTCAACAAATAAATTAATCCATTCCATAACTTTTGGATCACTACCAGTTTTCATACAGATTTCACCAACTGGGAAAATTCTTCTTGCACCTAATTTACCTAACCAATAATCAGCTTTTTTAGCTTGATAACAAAAATTATTTGGCCATGATTCTAAATCACCTAAACCTAAAACTGTAAAACCTAATAATTTTTTTAATGGATATTTATCAACTCTAAAATCTTGATAAGTATCTTCTAATTGACCTAAGAAATAATCAATTGGTGAATCAACATCATATGAAGGTAAAACCAAGATATAAATAATATTTGTTAAATTTTCTGGAGTTTTAATAAAATATTCATCTAAATCAGTTAAATCATCAAGATTTAATAATTGAGGTTTATTCTTTAATTCTGATATCATACATAAAGAATTATATAAATTTTTAGCAGATCTTTCTGAAGAACCAGTTAATGAAGTATAAAAGATAATAATATTTGAATCTAATAAAGAAGTTTCAGCTTTTGTAAATTGTTTATCAGGTCTTTGCCATTTTGAAGCAGCACCTTTTTGTTTAATAATTTTTGGAACTCTTTTAGTTTTCTTTTTCTTTTTAATTATTGGTTCTTGTTCTTGTTCATTTGATTTATTTAATAGGTCTAATTTTGAAGCAGATAGAGAAGTTAGTTTTGAGAAGGTATTTGTAAAATCAACAGCTAAAGAATCTTCATTGTTTGATTTTGATTGTGAAGTTGATAAATCTTTTTCATTATTAATAGAGTTATTAGACTTTGTATTAAACTTCTTTTTAGCCATTAAACCTGATAAAGTTTTCTTAGTTGTTTTCTTTTTATCTTTACAAGTACATAGTTTACCACAACCGCCATTTGCACCATGTTTATGTTTATGATTCTTTTCAGTGAATTGATCAGCGTATTCTGGTACTTGTAATTCTTTATCTTGTTGATTCTTGATATCTCTGAAATGTGATTTAAAGAATAAAACATAAATAGTTGAGATTAACAAAGTAATTGTGAATCTACCTCCAGTGATGAGGTAGGAAGCGATACAAGTCATAAAGACCAGATCTGTGGGTATATTACTAGTGGATATAGTAGACATGAGTTGTTACTTATTTTAAATGTGGTGAAAAATAAATGAATAAATAGCAACCAAGTCAGAAATAGTTGTAGAGGATGTACCAAAGTTTAAATATGTTCTTATTTCTTCAGCTTATTAAGTGTCTTGTTCCTATTCGATAAAATTTTTTTCTTCATTTTTTTTTTTGAAGTTTTTTTTGGATTTTTAAATTTTCTTCTGAATTTCGAACCGGGACAAAAAATCTTAAAAAATTCTAGAAAAAAAATAAAAAAAAAAAAAATCAGAAAAATCAAAATAACACATATCAAAATAACAAGAAGAAGTGGGTTTAAGAAGACATCATGAAGATTGCATTCATACACCCTGATTTGGGGATTGGTGGTGCAGAACGTTTGATTGTGGATACTGCTGCTGGTTTGCAAGCTCAAGGAGATGAAATTACAATCTTTACTTCACATTGTGATAAATCTCATTGTTTTGATGAAGTTAAATCTGATCAATTAAATGTTAAAGTTTATGGTGATTTCTTACCAACTGGATTCTTAAAAAGATTTAAAATCTTATTTGCAAGTTTAAGACAATTATATCTTGTATTTATGTTAATTCTAACTAATCAAATTAATGATTATGATTTCTTTATTGTTGATCAATTATCAATTTGTTTACCAATTCTTCATTTATTTCAACAAAATCGTTCAAGAATTTTATTCTATTGTCATTTCCCTGATCAATTATTAGCAAAACATGATGGATTCATTAGAAAAATTTATAGATTACCTTTTGATTTAATTGAACAATTTACAATGAGTTGTTCTGATAATATAATTGTTAATTCAAAATTTACAAAATCTGTTTATGATCAAACTTTTAAATATATTAAAGATTTTAAAATTCCAAATGTTATTTATCCATGTGTTGATTTGAAAAAGATTAAAATTAATGATAAATATTTAAAAATTTATAATCATTTAATTAATAATAATCAATATTTTTTAAGTATTAATAGATTTGAAAAAAAGAAAAATATTGAATTAGCTATAAAATCTTTTAAATTATTTTTAGATGATACAAATATTAATAATGTTAAATTAATAATATCTGGTGGTTTTGATTCACAAAATGATGAAAATTCTGATTATTTAGATGAATTAAAACAATTATCAAAAAAATTAAATTTAAAATATAAAGTTTTATTTAATCATGAATATCATTCATCAATTGATTCATTTGATATTTTATTTTTACCATCAATTCCAACAGAATTTAAAGAATTATTATTATCAAAAACAAAATTATTATTATATACTCCATCATTTGAACATTTTGGTATTGTTCCATTAGAAGCAATGAAATTTGGTGTACCAATTTTAGCTATTAATAATGGTGGACCAACTGAATCAATAATATCAATTAATGATGATGAAGAAAATGGTTTTGGTTGGTTAGAAGATTCAATTGATTCAAAATGGTCATTAAGATTAAAACAATCAATTGATTTAAATCAATTAAAAATTTCAAAAAATTGTTTAAAACAATTAACAAATTTTTTTACAAAAGATGTAATGATTGAATCTTTTAATAAAGAAATTTTAGAAACTGTTAAAAGTCCAAAAAAAAAATTTTTATGGGAAAGATTAAATATTATTTATAAATTAATAATATTTATAATTTTAAGATTATTATTTGATATAAATTCAATAATTTTATTATCATTTATAACTTTATCGTTATTCTTTAATATTAATATCATTATTCAAATTTTATTTTATACTTTTGTTGTTATAATAAGTTATTTTAAATTTAAATAAATAACAACAATGATATCCTATATTATTCAAAGCTATTCTTATTATGTGTATATGAAAATCATGAGTTATGATTAATACTGCTATTGTCAAAATATACCCCCACAAAATACCAAAAAAGTGGAAATGTTTTATTTAGTTATATGATGAATTATGAGATCGATACAAAGAATATATATCATTATGAACACTACAAATAACTTAATGTAGCTAATGGTACGTAGTTTACATTATTCCACTTAGATTAATTCATTTTATTAAACAAGAAAAAAACAATATACATATAAAAACCTAAACAAATGTGAAATAATACAAAATAAGTACATGATGATCCCCCAAAAAGAAATTAAAGTATCCTTCTATCAATCAAAATAATATTAACTAACCAGTAATTAAGAAAAACGAATAGTCTTCATTTTGTGAACACAAAAACCAAACAAACAAAAAACACAGACACAAAACAGTTGTCACAAAGACAAAAAAAAATTAACATAAAATTACAAAACCATAAACCTTTTAAAATAAATACTTAGAGAATTTATTGTTTTGCTGAAGCCATTTGTCTTTGTTGTGCTATTAATGCATTTTTTTGAGCTGGTGTCAGTAATGCTAATTGTTGTGCAGTAATTTGTTTCAGATTTGGATTATTATTGAAATTTACATTATTTGAACCACCTTCTTGAAGTTGTTGTGTTTGTTGTGTCTGTTGTTGTTGTGTTTGTTGATTTACATTAGCATTTGAATTATTCATTTGATTTTGTGAAGGATTTGAATTTTGAGATTGTGGCCTAGTATTTGTATTTTGATTTTGATTATTCTGATTCTGATTCTGATTACTTTGATTAGGTTGATTTTGAGGTTTTAATAATTGAATTCTTTGTGGAGCTCTAACCAAGAACAAATGTTCATTAGCTCTTTCAACATCAAGAATTGCAGTTCTACCATTAAAACCACCAACACCATTACTATTAGTCAATCTTGGTAAGATTGCACCAGCAAACATTTCTCTCATTCTTAAGAAATCAGTTCTTATTCTTGTTGATACTAAAGTTGATCTTTCTAAAGGTAAAGCTAAAGATCTTGTTACACCACTTAAAACTGCCTGAGTTTCTTCATCTGGTGTTAAAACTATTGTATCAGCATGTAATAAATCATCTTTTTCAGCTTGAGCTTTAGCAGCTTGACCAGCAATTTTAATTTGATTTTTATGTTGATAAGCAGCTAATAAAACATCATAAGAAGCAGATCTACCTGGAACTGCTCTTTTAGCATTCATTGAATGAGTTTTACAAGTTAAAGATCTTGCACAAAATCCACCACCAGCTAAAACAACACCACATTGTTTTTCAACATCAACTGGTCCTTTATTTTTATTATTCTTCTTTGGAGGATTTTGATGAGGTACTGGACCAGTTATTGAACCTGTTGTTATAGTTTTATCCTTTTTAGTCTTTTTATTCTTTGCTGTTGAATTTGAATCTTCATTTTTTCTCTTCTTTTTATTAGTTGTTGAAGATGGAGCAGGAGTTGAAGCATTTGAATTTGAAGCAGTTGAATTTGAATCATCTAAATTAATTAATTGTTTAGCTTGAGCAATTTGAGCTTGAGCTTGAACTTGAGCAGCTTTTGCCTTTGCCTTAGCCAATTGTTGTTGTTTCATTTTAAGACAAGTCTTTATATGTTGTGATAAATAATTTTTTAAAATTGGTCTATTACAAGTATTACAAGCTCTATAATCAATTTGTTCTGATAATGGATGAAATAAATTTAAATTATTTTTAAGTGAATCTTGGAAAATTGATGATGATGAAACAGATTTATCTTCATTTAAAGTTTCCAAGTATTGACCTAAATCTTTCCAAATAATTTGATTTTGAGATTGTTGTTGTTGGTTATTATGAGAAGTATTTTTTAAACCTTTAATAATAGAATCAACACCAATTTCAGCTAAAGTCATTATTTTATTTCTTCAAAATATTAAGAAAAAAAACCACACACAAAACAACAATACTTCTTCTTTCTTGATATGTGAATGTTTTTATTAAAGATAATAAAATAGAAATATGAAATAAAGAGAAAGAAGAAAGAGTATAAAGAGAATTAAACAAAAAAAATAAATAAAGAGAAAAGCTTCTAAGCAAACAAAAGAAACAAAAAAAGAAGTGAGAAGGTATTGAAAGAACAGATATACTATCTTAACCAATGAGAGAATGTATCCTATTTCTTAATTAAAATACTATTAATTGTGGTTTTTGTGTATTTTTCTTTTAAACACCTTTATCATTTTTTTTTTTATTTTCTTTGAAAATCGGAATTCATTTTTTTTAAAAAAAGTCGGAATTCAATTAATTTTTTTTATTAGAAATTTATTTGTAATTTTATCTTTGAAGTAAGAGATAGTAAATAGTAAGAGATATGAGTTCATTTGATCCAACTATTAAAGAAGTTTTACCATTTGATCAATCCTATACGATTTGTATTGGTACCAGATCATTTGTATTGAGTGGAGCATCATTATCATTTGATGCACCATCATATTTTACTAATTATTTTAAATCAAATGATAATTCACAACATAAACAATTAATTATTGATAGAAGTCCTGAAATATTTGATTTAATTTATAGTTTTTTACAAGGTTATGAAATTGATATTAAGAATGGAGATGAATTTTTAAAATTATATGTTGATTCAATTTATTATAATTTAGATAGATTAAGAGAATATTTAATTAATTATCCATATTATTTATTTGAAATTAATAATAAAAATTTTAAAATAAGTAAAAAAGTTATATCAAGTAATGGTAAAGATCAAAATAATTATTTTAAATTTGTTGTTGAAGAATCATTAAATAATTTATTTAAAGTTTTAAGAACAAAATTAAATTATAAAAATAAATTAGATGAAGATTCAAAATTATGGATTAGACCACCACCAGTTGGATCAATTAAAATTGATAATAGAAGTGAAGAATTATTTGAAGATTTAATTAAAATTAAATTATTAAGTGATGATGAATTTTTTGAATTTAAGAATGATTATCATAGAATTAATTTAATAATTGAAAGTAAATTTTATAAATTTAATTCAATAATACCAAAAATAATACCAAGTTATTTTAAATATATTATAAAACAAAAGAATGTTAATGATATTAATGGAGAAATTGAATATAAACCAATATTTATAATTAATTATAAATTTTTAGGATATTTAGATTTTTCAAAATTTAATAAATCAATTTATTCAGAGATTACATATAATTCTGCATTATTAGGAATTGAATTTAATATTAATGAAATTAATTTAAATAAACAATTTTTAATTGATGAATTAAATTCAAAAATTATTTTATTACCACCAGTTAATTTTAATACAAATTCATATTATATTAAATTTATTAAAGTTATTGAATATTTTGATAATGAATGGAAACCAATGTTAAGTCATATTAATGATTCACCAGTTAGTTGTTTCAATTTAGAATCATTGCCTACAAGAAGATCAACAACAAGTAGAGTTTATTGTTTATCATTAGCAGATTTAAATTCAAAGTTAAGTAGAGGTCCAAAATTTGTTGAAGTGGAGGTGTAGGGGTGTCCATATTTAAGTAATACAGATATTTAATTATGTAATAGATTATGTAACAAATTACCTAAACAATTACATAATCACAACTAAAATCACGTGACCAATTTAAATTTGACAGCCGCTTAAATTTCGGATCAAAGAATTTTTTAAATTTTTCCAGAGGACCGACAATTTTTCCCAAATTCAGAACTCCACAAAAATTCGATTTTTATTGTGGTGATTTTTTTTAATCATTCATTTTATAAAAGTTTATTTTGATTTTATATATAAAAAGGATTTAGTTTCTTCTTTAATTTTTGTAATTTTGTAGGTAGATTGTAATATAAACTGACAAATGCAACAAGAACAGAAGAAGTTAAGAGTAAGAACTGGTTGTCTTACTTGTAGAAAATCTCATAAGAAATGTGATGAAGTTAAACCAATTTGTTTAAATTGTTCTAAAAAGAAGAAATTTTGTCAATGGGATATTAAAGGTAGAATATTTATTAATAATAAAGTTAGAAATGATATTGATGAATGTTGTGATTCTAATGATGATTCTGAAATAATTATTGATAATTCAAAATCTCCATTAAATATAAATTTAAATTCAAATTCAACAGAAATTTTAAATAATAATGATGAATTTAAATTACAACCACCATTAATGAATAATTATAATACTTCAAATATAATTGATAATTCTGATACTTCAAGATCAAATATTCAAATTATAAATACAAGTTTTAATCCTACAATATCTAAATCTAATAACAACAATAAAAATGATGAATTAATTCCAAGATCATCAAGTCCAATATTTATTAATGAAAATTTCTTTATTAATAACAATAGTTTACCTGTATCAATAACAAACAATTCAAATTCAAATTCAAATTTATCAAAAGTCATTAAAAAGCAAAATAATAAAAAGAAGACTAGAAAGAATTCAAGATCATCAAGTATTTCAAGTACAAATAGTTTAAGTCCAATTTCAAGTATTGATACTACTACAAGAGATAGAAGACAATCATTAAACATTACAGATAGTTATAAAAGAATGAATATATCTTCTCTATTAAACTAATTAAAAAGGTTAAATATTAATGATAAATATTTAACAGTTTCAATTCTTTATTCACCAAAAAGCGGTTATTATATTTTCCCATCATTACTATTATTCATTCATTATTTATCATTGATCGTTATTATATTCTTGCATTTTACTCTTTATTCTATTCTTTATTGTTTATTTATGTCTTTATGTTTCCCACTATTTAATTACAATTATTTAACGAATTCTTATTTATTCATCAATTTGACAGTAGAATTTAAACCGAATATCGAATTACTATTTAACCAATCACAGATCAACCATATAACCTTTTCAATCCAATCATCACATGACAATTAAATTAAAATCCACAAATCCTTTTAAATTACAATCAAATAGAAAAGTTTATATTAAATGGATTAAAATATGGGGAAATGGCGATTTTTTGAAATTTGTATTCGGTCTCAGATTTTGATGAAGTTGATGATGTAGATGAAGAGTAGAAGGTGGGAAGAGTGTGGGTACTAGTATAGATTGGTAGTAGACAGGTATAGTAGACAGTAGGTAAGTAGAAGGTAACATATAACTACAATTAGTACTACTAATAACTATATGACCCACTACAACACTCAATTAGGAAAATTCTACCGCCTACCGCTGAACCAAGAATTAGAAAAACTGGCGGTAAAAATTTAGTTTTTGTAGGGAGAGTGACCTTTCATCAGCTGAGCAATCTAACTTCTACTCTACTACTATTGCTAAACAGTAAAGATGGAATTGTAGTAATGTAAAGCTGAAAGCAACTATGAACTATAAATTATCACTTAACTAATATACTCAATACAGAATAACAAAAAACTTACAAATACAACTCAAAGCAAAAAACTGTCAAAACGTCATTCAAAAATTTATTTCCGCTTTTATGAAAAAATTATTTAATTTTAAAATCCACGAAAATTTCTGCCAAACAAATTTAATTACAGAGTAAAAAAATAAGTCAAAATGCCATTGCCTGGAATCGAACCTGGGTTTGATCGGCCACAACGATCTGTACTAACCACTATACTACAATGGCGAAGCTTATACCGGTTATTTCTGTTGGGCGGTCACACTGAGAATGGGTAGGTCACGTGATTACCACGTGTTTTCATATGCCCTAACACTTCAGCCCTAAACTTCATATATTTATCTTCAACAGTTATTAAGAAGAGAAACATTCTTTACAATACTACTGACATTGATTTTAGTTTTTAAATCATTTATTAAGAAATTCATTATATACTAATTACTTTTATTTTTGTAAGATTATTTCTTACCTTTCTTCTTCTTTTTATTCTTAGAAGCTGATGATGATGATGATGATGCAATTGTAGAAGATTGTTGAACATTAGACTTCATATTTTCTTCAGTTGTATTATCAGCTGATCCACCTTGTGTAACATTTAATTTACCTTTAGAATTTTTACTCTTTTTAGGTTTATAATCTGATCTATCCTTTAATGGTAACCATCTTTCATTTGAAATTTCTCTTGTTTCCTCAAATGATTTTGGTAATTTTCTCTTTTGATGACGTTTCTTCTTTATATCAACATTTGTTAATATAAAACTTTCTTTATTTAATTCATTAATACCTTCTTCAATAATTTTATTTAATTCAATACCTGTTGTTAATTCTTTAATTGATTTTAATTCTGAATTATTATTATCATTATTAATAATATATAAAATAATTGAATCATTTTTAAATTTATTTAAATGATTTAATAATTTATTTGATTCATTTAAATTTTGGAAACAAATTAATTTTAAAAATTCAAATTCATCATTTGTAAATGATTCTTTATTTAAATAATAATTTTCAATAAATTTAAATAATTCTTTTGATTTTTTAAAACTTTTTTTAATATCATATAATTTAAATAAAATTGATAAAATACTTGGTAATAATTTATCTTTTTCATTTAAATTTTCTAATAATAAAATTGATGAATCAAAATTTTTAATATTTATCATTAATTGAGTTGAAATTAATGTTAATGATAAATCTTTTGTCTTCATTGCAATTTTAAATGTCTTTTTAGCTTGTATTATTAATTCATCTTGATCTATTAAAACACCAATTTTATTTAATTTTTTAAATGATTCAATTGTTAAATCTGTTTCATTATCATTTTTAATAAAATTTATTGATTTAATTGATTTACCAATTTGTAATGATAATTTATTATAATTTTTCCATAATTTTAAACGTTGAACTAATGATAATCTTGATGATAATTGATTAATTGAATTTGGTAAATTTAATTCTTTTAAAATTAAATTATTATTTTCTTTTTTTTTATTTAATGAAATTAAATTATTTTTAAATATTAATTTTATTAATTCATCATTAATTTTATTTTCATCAATTAAATTTAATTCATTTTTGGATTTTTCAAATTCATTTAAAACTTGATAAATATAAGATTTTGTTAATAAAATTGGTAAATTTTCATTAAATTTTTCTTCTAAATTAAATTCTAAATTATTTTCAATTTCTAATTGTGCTTCATTTAATAATTCTAATGATTTTAAATAATTTTTTAAATTTAATTCCATTAATGCTTCATTAAATTTAAGATCATATGATGTTAAATTTGATTCAATATTTGTTAATTTTTTATATTCATTAATTGTTAATTTTTTTGATTGAATACCATCTGATAAAACTGCTCTTTCATTAACACAAAGATCTAAAAATTCAAAATTTTTACAATCACTATTAATAATTAATTCTTGATATAATTCAAATGATTCTTTATATTTACCTAATTTATAATAAAATTGTGCTTTTAAATGAATTAAACCTTTATCTTTAATTGTTAAATTTTTTAATTTTGAAAATTCTTCAATTAATTCATTATTTAAATCTAATTTATATAAAATGTATAATTTTTCTAATAATAAAGATTCAGGATCATCTAATTCAAAACTTGTATTATTTGGATATTGTTTTAATATATTTAATGCTTTTAAATATTGATCAAGATTAATTAATGAAACTATAACTAATCTTAAAGCTTTTTGATTATGTGGAGAAGATTTCAAAATATCAAAACTCATTTCAAACACTTC